>CAMOHE010002465.1:0-34136 GCA_946598075.1 Artocarpus hirsutus
TTGGAGGCATGACTCTTGATGACGTAGACCTGTTATTCATAGATATGGAATCCATAGCTCCTCTTTAGGAGTAGTGATATCCTCTTATATGCGTTATCCTATAATTGGAAAACTAGAGCGCTCAACCATTTAGATACATAGGTGTAACCGAATGGTATACTGTCTTTGGATGGTAAGTTTTTCGATGGTGAGATAATGAAACGTAAGATAAAAATAATCGAGAAGGTAAGACAGAACTTGTCCTTAAGCCGATTATGGATAATCCTATGGGGATACGATACACTATGATATGTCATGGAGACTTAGCTATACGGGCTTCGTAATTCTATAGAGTTCGAGAGTGCAACTCCAAGATTTTAATGGAGTAGCGTTGGAGTTGATAATTATGAAATGTATATCTGGGATATTGGGTTTCATAATTATCGGGAGCTTGAACTATATAGGTCCATTTGGTCCCCTTTGCTAGCTCACAAAATCCTGTAACGATACGAGGTGCTTTTACAATAATTAGTGACGTATGTCAATTTATTAGATTGGTTGAAAATTTGAAAGAATCAAATAATTCATGTCTGTTTGTCGGTTGAATTAATTTTGTGAACAAAATTATTTCAAGATAAACTTGTTGAATTATTGGGGTTAGATAATTCTTGTCTGTTTATCAGTTGATTTAATTTTGGATAAATTAAATCAAGATAAACTTGTAGAATTATTAAGAATCTATTTATTTTCTTAGAGATTATCTAGATAAAGTTGTTTTAATTAGATAACTTCTCTATTGGATTATTTGAATTAAAACTGAGGCTTTATCCTATAGAATCTCGGGTGAAAAATAAAAGATTCGCGTGATTTTTATTTCGGTAGTTCGGCATGCCGATCCTAAAGTTTGGCCTGCCGATCAGGCAAGTTCGGCCTGCCTATGAAAAAGTTCGGCCTGCCTATGTGCGAATTAAAAATCGCACGTTTTCACGCGTTTTTGCACGTATCTTATCTGATATTGACCCGAATTTGATTCCGTTTTGAATTTTTGAGACCTTATCTGATAAGGAATGACCCTAGACCCAACCTCTATAAATAGGGAGTGAGTCTAATGAGTTATTAAGATCAATAGAGAGATTAAGAGTGATACTTTACTGGTGAGAATCTGAAACTCCCTGAGAGCTCTTGTTCACAAATCACGAACACTAGCTTTGGGTTCTCTCAATTGGTTGAAAGGAGAGTCACCTTGAGGAAGAGCTGTACGTGTGAGCCCACACTCACTCCGATCGTGGATAGAGAATAGCAAAGAAGACTAGTTGGTTGAGGCTCTTCTGGAATGTTACTTCTCTACACAGATTTCGAGAGCTTTTCGGCGTATACAAGGTCAGTAAGATCAGGTTAATTTATACATGTAGCATGTCAAACTTGTGTTTTGAAAAATACTCTGATTTAAAATTTTTAAAATTCCGCTGCGTATTATTTTTCCAACACAGGACGTCTAGTGCAAAAAAGCCTAACTAAAATACCTCATACATTTTGCTTAAGGGTGGTTCTATTTGTATCCCCCTTTTAACTCTTCACACCCTCCTTTGAAATACATCCTCTATAATTTTGAAATAAGTAAATTTACTTACTACACCTCCTTATAGTTTCAAAACTACCCTTAAGATTATTTCTTCGTTTTACCTTGTTTTCTTTTCACATCTACCATTTTATTTTTCATTATTTTAGTATTCTTATTTCGCTATGTTTCTCTCTCCCTATATATATTTTTTGAAGCTTTAGGTATGAAGCGTTTCCATACATATAAATTTAAAATTGATATATTCATTACAATTTTATTAGATAAATATTATATCAACAAATTACATTTTCTAAAAAATGCTATTTATTTATTATTCCACCTATTAATTTGAAATAAAGAGCAAATTAATAAACAATCATGCACACTAATTGGCTATACTAGATAAATTCAACAATCGTGCAAACTTATTGTTTTTGACATAGCTTATTTTTATCTATTCTCGTATTTCTTCCAACAATCAACAAAAAGATGTAAAGGAATAATTGTTGTAATTAATTAAGAAAATTTAACATACTTCCATATGATTTTTTGGAATAGTTATTGAATCGTAAAAATTAAAATTTTGTCACAAAAAGATTTGTGCACTAACAGCTTGCTTATATAGGAAGATGACATATAAGTGTGAGTGAAAATAAAAATGCTGCATAGTTAGTTTCTATTTATTAAAATACGATTCAATTATGTAATTAGATCAATTACAGATGTTCTTTTTGTCATTTTATTAAAGGGTCGTTTTTGTAATATGAAAATTTATTTTAAGGGGCTATAAATGGTCAAGTAGGGGAAAAGAACTAGCCTTTATTTAAATACTACTTTAGCCCCTCTCAACATGAGAATGCTCAAAACACCCACTATGTTTATAAAATTAGACTCAAAATACCCTCCTGAAACAATTAAATTTTTAAATGTTTCAAGTTTACCCTTCCAAATCTATATTAAATATGATTTTTAATATGACATAACTCAAAAATTAAATAAAAACTATTTAAAATGTTCAAATAGATATTTTAATTAAATAAATACTTTAATTATGTTGAGAGTTTTTGACTTTTTAAGGTTGATTTTTTATTTAGTATTTTACTTTAATGATGTTTTAAGTGTACTTAACAAAGGTTATGAAGATTAGTTATGAAGATTAATTTTGGTTATTTAAAACATTTAATTACTTGACGAGGTATCTTGAATATAATTTTAAATATACAAGGGATATTTTATGTATTTTTATGATAAGCGGGGTAAAAAAGTGGTATTTAAAGTGTTTTAGGTATTTTCCTTAAATTTTACAAAAAGTACTAAAAATAAGTACAATTTTGGAATAAGGATAACGAGATGAAAATGACTAAATAAACTTTTCATTTTATATTTATGGGAAATGCTATGGTGGAGGGCAAAACAATTCTACATTGGTGGAGAATTTATGTTATGCTAGAACCATTAGGTTTTGATCTAATGGTGGGAAAACCTAAAGGAATACTAAGACTAAATAAGCCTTACTGAGAATGTAACGCCCCCTATGGACATCACAATAATCATTACTTTTACTGTTATTATTATTATTTAGAGATAAACCATTCAAATAAAATACTTATTCTCAAACAGATATCCTAGGGAAACATGCATAATTTTTTTCCAAAAAAACTACTTACCGGATTTGCTTTGCTCACCTTGATTAGTCCAATGGAACACATATAGTGTTCGGCTAATTGAGCACCTGTAGAAATAAATAGTTCACAAATACAATCATTTATTAAATTATAGAACACAAAACTTCAAACAATGTTTAAATCTCTTGAGAAAAATACTTATACGTCCAAATTGTTTGACCATACCAAAACAAAGAAACACGGCGTAGTCCTCAAAAAACCACAATTAAGGATTAAACAGTCTCAAAAGTCTATAGGAAAATAAATTAAGTCTTAATTTAACATCAGCGTGGAAAGTAACATTAATAATAAAATCATGGTTCAAGTCATTAATTCTTTTCATGGTGTGGCTCTGTTTCCAATCCAACACTCCTAGCGCACACGCCCATCCTCGTCCCCTACCTATTCCATATGCTTTTTACCTTTGTCTGCAACATGATATAAAACTAAGTAAGCATAGGCTTAGTAAGTACACTTTTATAAAATATAAAATATGAACTTTTATAACAACATAACATAAAATCATAGTCATAAACATAATAATGCACAAGGCACATGTTTATATATAAAACATATCTTTCATTTAAAACTTTCATATTAAAACATTGTTCATTTTATCTTTAGGGGCCCAAGCATTGCACCATTAATATCATAGGCACGCCGTCATGAGAGGAGTGTGGTGGCTAGTCCCAAATCAAACATAATAAGTCCAACCTTTAGGACATTATAAATATATATATAGGGTGTGCAATGCTTAATTAAATGATACATATATATCGATATACCTTTAACATACCTCGTCAATAAAAACATCCTTTAAATCTTCTTGTTGCAATAAGAGTTTTCACGATAAGATAATATGTAAAAACAAACTTAAAAATTATCATAAAACATATTCTCGAAACTTTTTTGTAAACTTTTACCATGTTACAAGTGAAAATATACTTACTTGACTTATTTGCTTACTAAATTTTAATTCAGATGACATTGCCGTGGTTCTTGATGTGCTTGCCTTTTGGAGTGTTCATATTAATTATTCATATAATATATGAAATTAATATTCATCTTCATGGTATCATTTAATACCATATTATATCATCATACATAATTCTCATCAAAACAAGGCATCTTTAACTCATAAACATGCACTTAAAGTCAAGAGATATAACGATAGAAAACTTAATCTTTAATCATTTAGAGAAATTAATCTCAAGTTACAAGCATGAATAAAGTGTAAGAATCATTCCATAACATAGCGAACATATAAAAATTTCACTTAAATTTTCTTCTCTTGAAGATATTAATCCAAAATACCTTTTTTTAACTTTTAAAACATTCAAGTTAATCTGCCAATCATAAAAAAAAAAAAGCTTGACCTTTAAGGATTCATAATCTTATATCTTTCAATTCACATTCAATTAGAGTATAAAAATTTGTAGGAATAAAGTTTACATATATATATTTATAATGTTTAGATTTTTCTTTAGCCATGAAAATTTCGTTTGATAATTAAAATAAATCACACAATTAATACTACTAAATCTGCTAGCAAAGCCTAGATAGTGAGTAGTTTAAATAAATGTAATGTATTAACTTATTTATGTCATAAAATAATTTATAAAAATTATTACATGTAATAGACACATAAAGTTATAACATATCCAAAATTTAGCTTCAAATAAATTCAGAGTAATTCAAAACACATGTTCAAATTCAAAGTTAATATTAACACCAAACATGCTAGACAGCGAACATTCAAACTTTTTTATAAAATTAAATATGTATGATATACTTTTGAAATTTTTATATGAAATGGTTAACATATAAATATAAGTTAGAAAAATAATAAATCATGCAAAACATATTTAGAAATATGATTTATCATCTCATGAATTATATAAAGCATATCAGGCAGACATTTATAACCTTTGAGTACTTGTCAATAAATGAATTTTATCTTAAAACATAATAAGTATATGAAGCTAAAACTTTACTGATATTTAGTTAACATATCAACAATGATTCATTTTTTTCAATATTAAACGAATTTTTTTCTCTCATAAAATGGACTGTACAAATCACATATATAAATCTGCCAGCAATTAAAATTTCATGAACAATGTTTGATTGAAAGCTTATAACCTTAAAAATGTTTTGAATGAAAATTACAAAAAATCCTATACATTTCTAACATATATATACACATCATATCCAAAAATCATAGCAAAATAAAATCATTTGTTTTCAAAACATTAGCAGCCACATTATCGACAAACCGAAAACCCTAAAATTCTTTTATCACACTCCAACAACATAACCTTATTTTCATGAAATTTCATGATATCATATGAGCATAAATGCTTTCAACCATAAAGTAGCATTATTATAATCTAAGTAATAGAGAAAATAACTTATTTTTACGCTTTCTTTTTGTTTCTTAAATATATAATATAATATAATATAATATAATTGTATACTATTAATTTTATTAACGTTTTATATATAATCTAATCTAATCTAATGTAATTTAATTATAATACATAATTATTTATACACAACAATAATATTTACTCTATGACTCAAAAAAAAATTAATTTATACATTATTCTGTTAGACACTTTATATTATCTAATTTCTTAATGCCCTTATAAAAAATATACTACATATGTAGTTATCATGACATCATTAATATTATAAAAATAAGAAAATATGCAATAAAATTCATGTCATCATCAAGAATATAACTCTAGGCATCCATAACCTTAAAGCATTATAAAGATTATAAATTTAAGGCAAGTTGAAAACTTTTTTAGAAAACAAAAACAATACTTTAAACTTATCATCATTTTTGACATGAATATCTTGAGTACATCAATCCCACATGGTCGTCACCTGCTACATTACTAAATAAAAAAAAGTTAATTTTCTTATCATAAATAATAATAGCACTTAAAATATCATGTTTTAACGTTAAACTAACATAAGTGTCTGTAGAAGAAAACAACGGGCATTTAGAGAATACAATGAGAAAACTTTGAAGTTTTTGATGCTAAGGGTTTTGATTTCATGGGACCTTTTCTTTCTTCTTTAGGTAATCTTTACATTATACTTGCAGTTGATTATGTTTCGAAGTAGGTGGAAGCTAAAGTCAGTAAGACTAACGATTCTAAGGTTGTTGTAGATTTTGTGAAGGCTAACATCTTTGAAAGGTTTAGAACACCAAGGGTTATCATCATTGATTGAGGAACCTACATTTACAATAGGTCGGTGGAAGCTCTATTAAGGAGGTACAATGTCACAAATAAGGTCTCTATAGCATACCATCCATAAACTAGTGGGCAAGCTGAAGTGTTGAATTAGGAAATGAAGTTCATCCTTGAAAAGACGGTTAATCCGAATAGAAAGGAATGGAGTTTGCAACTCGATGATGCATTTTGGGCATATAGAATGGCAAAAAAGTGTTAACCCAAGAATAGCTACCCAAGAGGGGGTGAATTAGGTTTTCAAAACTTTTTACAATTATTGAAAAATTCTAAATAAAAATTTTCCAGTAATAAAGACACAAACAAAGATATTGAAATGGATAGGCGAATATAAATTGCGTTAAAGTAAAGGTGTAAGGAGAAGAGATGCAAACTCTATTTATAGTAGTTTGGTAAAATGCCTATGTCTACTATCACTAAGCAAAAACCTTCACTCAACCTCTTATACTATACAACTATCTATTTTGACATGATTACTCCTTGTACAAAGCTGGTGACTTGCTCTTCCTAAGGCTCACCACACCTTCTTGCAAAATGACAATTTCAACAAGCTTGTCTAACCAAGATACCCCAATTATAAGGTGTAGATACCTAGAGCTTATAGGGTTGGATATACAAGAATTTTGGTACACTCACAAAATAATCTCTCCAAAAAGAAATAAATACAAGGTAACACTTCTTTTAAAGGTGTTAGCAATTCTCAAGAAAATATAGCACAAATTTGAGCTCAAGAGAATGTGTATAAAATGTATGCTTTGAGAAATAATATAAGAATGCTTTCAATAACTTGCTTGTAATTCTTAGTTGATTGCACAATGAATGGAGGGGTATATATAGCATCCAAGTGCTCAATTTTAGCTCAAAAACTCAAATTTAGATCACAATGATCGTTGGAAGTGGAGTTCTAATGGATAAAAAAGTAGCTATTAGTGACAGTTTGGTGGGCTGAAAAATAGGTTTAAGAGGCGAAAGTTAAAACTTTAAAATAGGACTCCAAATGTTCATTTGATCTATAGGTTGATGGGCAGTTCAACAGGCTGAAACTTCAGCCACCAACAAGCTGATCTTGGAGTTTGACAGGTAGTTTGAACCTCTACAAAACAAGGCTTATAGATGCCCAGATCAGTAGGCCAACGTAGGGCATTCGGCAGGCCGATCCTGGGCCATTGGTAGGCCGACTAGAAATGGTCGATAGGCCAAACTGTGATGCCCAAAATTACCGAAAAATATGTTCTAAAATCTTTTTTTTTTGGGGTAAAATCTAGTTTAAGTACCTTATATGCAGTTTTGAAACCTTTTCACATAATAGAACATTTTGAATACTTTAAACGCATTTAAGTAAGGATTAAAAACACTTATAAATGCATATGTATGTGTGTGAATTTGAGCTTTTATTTTACCATGCTTTCATTTAAAAATCACTAACTTGTTTTCGGACTAAAAACTAATAAAGTCTTATAATCTTTAAGTTCATGTGAGTCCACTCCTTGTGTGTCCATAGCTCTAAACTTTTTGATTGTTTCATCACTTGATTTTGCTTGAAACTTAAGCTTTGTAACACTCAAGAATTTCATTAGCTTAAAAATACATATTTGCACATATACACAAAAATTGTATTTGTTATCATCAAAACTAATTTAAAAATACTGTATGAAACTTGAAGCCAACAATCTCCCCTTTTTGATGATGACAAGATAATTTTTAATTGTCTTGAAAATTAATTCATTTTGCTCCCTTTTAATATGTGCAAAAGGTTTAAAATTGAATTAAAAAAATCAAAATCTCCCCTTAAATGAACACTCCTCTTTTGCATAGCATGATTCATAAATTAAAACACCAATAAGTAAATATCAATTACCACCATCCTCTACTTCACAATCATTATTCAAAACAACGTCTCTAATCATAATCAAAATCACAAATCACAAATCACAATCAATGTTCAATTACCATCAACCTTTCCCTCATAGTAAAAAATGTCACAATTTATCCCCTGTTGTCATCATGCAAAAGGCGAAATAAGAAAGATCAAATTTCATTTCAACTTAGTCCAAAAACAATGGCAAGTCACATACTTCATTAAAATATAAATGCATAAAGACATAAAAGAAAACATAAAACATAAGGACAAGAGAGGGTAATTGGAGTTCAAGGTTGGCTTAAAGAGCCTCCACCAAAGTTCATTTGGCGAAGAATTTATAAAATTTTTTGTTGGCCTACTTTAAATCTTTCTTGTGCTCGTTGAAGTAAGAGAATGCCTTGACTCATCCTTTGTTGATGTTCATAGAGTTATTGAAGCCTTATTTCTCCTTCTTCTTTTTCTCCGAGCTTCAATATTTGCCATTTCATCTTCTTCTTTTTCTCTGAGCTTCAATATTCGCCATTTCATCTTCTTCTTCCTCTTGCTCACCTTGTGGAGCAACTTGCTTACTAATCGGCACCCATTGGCTATGAACTTCTTCAAAGCCCATTTTGTTAATGGTTAGGGCACCAAAAGCAAGATGAGGTTTGAAGTGCGTAACATCTTTCTCATCAACAATATGGATTCCAAATAATTGAAAACCTTAGTGAGGAGCATACCTTAAGGCAAAATGGCACTTTTCTTCCCTTCAACCACATCAATAATCCGTCGCACTAATAAAAGAGGTAGGTTTATCCTTGTTTTGGTAAGAATGCAATAGATGAGGTGTAGGTCTAACAAGTGAACTTCAACTTTATGACCGGCCATTGGGAGAATGTTTGTGGTAATAAGTCTATATATGAGGCGACTCCTAGGAGGTAAAGATGATGCATTTGGCTTTTAGGGTAATCTACCATCATCATTTTCAAAAATGAACTTAACTATATTTTCTTTATCAAACATCCATGTCTTCACTTCACAAATATCATTCCAATCTAATGGCATTTCTAGTATTTCTCCTAAAGTTGAGGGTGGTAATTCAATCTTTCTATTTTTCAAATTTATTGAAATTTCTAATGGGTCATAAGAAGCATCTAAATTTGCATAAAACCCTTAACAAGCCTAAGGTATACAACCTTCCTCATTGTTATGATATTTTTCCATTGCAATCTTTCAAATAGCACCTTTACTCCAAAACTAGCAAAATCACCAAATAGTATATATTTTCTATCTATAATTTCTCTTCCCAAAAAGAATTTTACAAACTTTTCATTAGAAAATTCTTCAAGGGTTACCTCTTTGTTTGATGGCTTGTTTGTAATAGATTTTGTGTGCTTTGTAGGATGAGAACTAGAAGCCATTGCTGTTGATGAGGGGAACCATGGATTTTTGAAGAGAAAGATGGAGAAAGTTGAAGATAGGTAGGGATTAGAGATGATGAGTAGAGAAAGTGTGTGAAAACTCAAAATATTTGGAGAAAAGTGAGAGAAATCAAAGAAAACTCACAAATATTGAAGGTAAAACACAAGAAATCGCAAGATTGAAGCTTGGGCAATGATATTCGTGCTCTTTAGGGTGCGAGACATCATGGAGAGAAGAAAAATGTGAAAAAGTTAGGGTTTGTCTCAAGTTTGGGGTATTTAAACTTTCCTGGTTCGACAAACCAAACCTTATAGGTTGGCAGGTTAAATATTGCAACCGAGCACAAAAATTACAAAGATGCAAATTTTAACCATTTTAAGAGCATATAAGCTTTCATTATCATTCAAACAACATATTTTATAATAAATTGATCATCCAAACAAAGAGAACACAACAAAAACACAAATCATATGCAGTGAACATCATAATTTTCCATGAAAAATCATCATTGATCAAGCATGTACAAATCCAAAGGGTCTGTAAGACCAAGTCCTCTTCTAAGATATGAGAAGCATTCTAAAGTAAGAGGTTTTGTGAATGTCCACTAGTTGATCATTAGTGCTTATGAACTCCAAAGTAATATCCCTCTTTTGCACATGGTCACGCAAGAAATAATGTCTAATTTCTATGTGTTTTGTGCATGCATGCAAGACCAGATTCTTAGATAAATTGATTTCACTTGTGTTATCACATAGCATAGGAACATGATCATAGTTTAAGCCTAGGTCCTCGAGTGTTTGCTTCATCCATAAGATCTATACACAACAACTAGCCGCCGAAATATATTTAGCTTCCGCGATTGATAGCACAACTGAGGCTTATTTCTTGCTATACCAAGAGACTAATGCAAAGCCTGGAAAGTGACATGTTCCACTACTATGCTTCCTATCTATGGTGTAACTGGCCCAATCGACATCGGAGTAACTAGTCAAGTCAAGATGTGTGCCTTTTGAATACCATAGTCCTAAGTTCTTAGTACCACTTAATATCTATATATATGCTTAATGACACTAAGATGGGATTCCTTTGGATTTGATTGAAATCTTGCATATAACCTAACACTAAACATAACATTAGGTCTACTAATGGTTAAGTATAGTAAGGACCTGTTCATACCTCTATACTTGGTGATGTCTACCGCCTTGCCATCTTTATGCTTATCCAATTTGATTAAGGAGCTCATAGGAGTAGGCATTGGCTTTAGATCCTCCACATCAAATTGTTTGAGGAGATCCCTTACATACTTGGCTTGATTAACGAAAATGCCTTCTTTGGATTGCTTAATTTGAAGTCCAAGGAAGAAATTTAATTCTCCTATCATGCTCATTTCGAATTCACTATGCGTGCATTCAGAAAATTCCTCATACAACAAATGATTAGTAGCACCAAATATTATATCATTAATATAAATTTGAACAATAATTAAGTCATCACCCTTGGTTTTTGTAAAAAGAATATTATTCGCTTTTCCAACACAAAAATCATTTTTGATTAAAAATTGACAAGTCTATCATACCAAGTTCTAGGAGCTTGTTTTAAACCATACAAAGCCTTTTTCAATTTATGAACATGATCTGGATATTTGTGATTTTAAAAACCAGGTGGTTGTGCTACATAAACTTCTTCTAGAATATATCCATTTAAGAATGCACTTTTCACATCCATTTGATAAAGGGTAAATCCCTTATAGCATACAAAAGAGAGTAACATTCTAATAGAATCTAGAAGATCAACCGATACGAAAGTTTCTTTAAAGTCAATTCTTTCTTGTTGATTGAAACCTTGGCCCACTATTCTTGCTTTGTTTCTCACAACAACACCTTGCTCATCCTTTTTGTTAAATACCTATTTAGTACTAATTACAAATTGAGAACTAGGCTTAGGAATGAGTTCTCAAACATCATTGCTTTCAAATTAATTTAGCTTTTCTTGCATTGGTAAAATCCAAAACTCATCATTTTTGGCATCTTTAAAGCATTTTGGTTCAATTTGAGAAAGAAAAGCTAAATTATTACATATGTTTCTAAATAATGCTCTAGTTCTCACCCCATGAGTTGGTTTATCATGAGAAATTATATCAATGCTAGGGTGATAAGAATGATACCTCCAATATTTTAGCATGAGTCAAATTTTTCCAAATTATCTTTGGTGTTTAAAATAAAACATTTACAACCAAAGACTTTAAAATAGCCGATATTGGGTTTTCTACCCTTTCAAAACTCATAAGGAGTTTTATTTATTTTTTGTCTAACTAGAACTCTATTGATTACATAGCATGAGGTATTAACGGCTTCGGCCAAAAATATTTAGGTAAACCATGTTCATTTAGCATTGTCCTAGCCATTTCTTGTAAGGCTCTATGGATAATCCTTGAGCCAATTATGAATAATCCCATGGGGATACAATACATTATGATATATCAAGGAAACTTAGCTATTTGGGCTTTGCAATTCTATATAGTTCGAGAGTGCAGCTCTAAGCTTTTAGTGGAGTAGCGTTAGAGTATATAATTATAAAATGTATATATGGGATATTGGGTTTCATAATTATTGAGAGCTTGAGCTATGTAAGTTCATCAGGTTCCCTTTGCTAGCTCATAATAAATCCTGTAACGATACGGCGTGCTTTTTCAATAAATTAGTGACTTATGTCAAATTATCAGATTGGCTAAAATTTGATAGGATCAGATAATTTATGTGTGTTTATCGGTTAAATTAATTTTATGATAAATTAATTCAAGAAAAACTTGTTGAATTATCGGGATTAGATAATTCATGTCTATTTATTAGTTGGATTAATTTTAAATAAAGTAATTCAAGATAAACTTGTTGAATTTTCAGTAATATTTATTTTCTTAGAGATTATCTAAATATGACCGTTTTAATTAGATAACTTCTCTATTAGGTTGTTTGAATTAAAATTGAGACTCTATCCCAAGAATCTCGGGTGAGAGATAAAGATTCATAGAGATCATTTATCGTTAGTTCGACAGGTTGATCTTCCAGTTCGGCCTGCTGGTAGATTAAGTTTGGCAGGCCAATTTTCTAGTTTGGCTTGCCAACTGAATGATTTTTTATCACACATTTTTAGACACGTTTTTATCAGATATTGATCCTGATTCAAATTTTTGAAGCCTTATTTGATAAGGACTAACCCCGAGGCCCAACCTGTATAAATAGGGAGTGAGACTCATAAGTTATTTAGATCAGTTGAGGAATTAAGAGTGAGTACTCTAGTTTGTAAGTCTTTGTAGCTCCTTGATAGATATTGTTCACAAATCACGAACCTTAGTTCTAGGTTTCCTCAATTGGTTAGAAGGAAAGTACCTGTAGAAGAGTTGTATGAGTGTACCCACACACACACCACCCGTGGATAGAGAAAGCAAAGAAGGCCAGTTGGTTAAGGTCCTTCTCCAATGCCTTTCTCTTCATCAATTTAAGGAATCTCTTTGGCATATAAGGTTAGTAAGATTTGGTTAATTTATACATGTAGTGTGTCAAACTTGTATATTGGAAAATACTCTGGTATAAAAAATTTTTAAAATTCCATTGCGTACTATTTTTTCCAACATAAATTCTATCTTACCTTCTCGATTATTTTTCTCTTACGTTCCATTATCTCACCATCGGAGAATTTACCATCCAAAGATAGTATATCATTTGGTTACACCTATGTATCCAAATAGTTGAGCGCTCTAGTTTTCCAATTACATGATACGCATATAAGAGGATATCATCGACTCCTAAAGAGGAGCTATAGATTCCATATCTATTTATAACAAGTCTACGCTATCAAGAGTTATGTTTCTAACGTACCAGTATGTGTACCAGCATATATTGTGGATATTACCCTTTGATACATCAAAAGACATAAGTCCAAACAACAGGCCCACTATTCATCTCAAGAGTAAGATACAACACATATGATTGCCTAAAGTGAATTGATTTGTCAAGATAGAATTATTAATCTAAATCAATTACACTTTATGTCTCGATATAATATATTGTCACCTATGACAATGTACTAATGTTTCTATTAGCGGAGTCCACTTTCGATGGCCAAGACAAACCATCTCCCAAGACAAACTATCTTCTATTAGGGATATAGATAATGTAACAATATTTGCATGAACAAAGCGCCCAACTTTATTCCCTCGATTGTGGATCTTATAATTTAGACTGCCACCTTTAGAATCATGTTTTCCACATAATATGTCCATCATATGCCTGATTTTAAAGGTTTCGATCAACAGTTTCAGACTTTTATTTGCTTATCATACATTCAACAAATATGAATACAAAGAGGACAACAATTTGGTATATTAATAAATAAACTCTTTATTGATAAAAATGTCTTCAAAAACATATTACATTTTTACTCCTTAAGGCATACATGTCTAACATGGACTTACTAAGCAGTAGCTCATTTAGTTATTTCATACTGTAGAAAATCCAGCCAAGAGGCTGGAATAAATTTACCGTTGAGACGGCAACGACTATGAGTAACTGTGTAGTCAAGAATATGGATACCACTACGAGAATAGTTTTGTTGTAAATTATATATTTTGAAGTGTTATGTTAAAGAAAACTATCTAGTTTACTATGTTGTGTAATGTAAGTTGAAAAAGTATTATAATTACTTTTGGGTATAAAAGATGTATTTATGAAATATGTCATTTTAAGCTTAAAAGAACATTAAGCAACGATCTGAAAAGTCAAGACGTCACAAAAAAAGTGACAAATTAATCCCTTGAACCAAATCCCTTTTTTTTTTTTTTTTTTTTTTTTTTTTTTTTTTTATGTAGACAACAAAACCTATTCAATTTTCTTCAAATATTATCTAGATTTCTATTAAATGCAACAAAACACACCAAAACAATAAGGATAATAACAACAATATTGCAAAAACTTATTCTACGAGCTACGAATTAAGGAGGACGATCTTGATTTCTCATTTGGGCTTTCAATTCATTAATCCCCACAATAAACTTGGAATAATCATCCTTGATCTTACACAAATTAGCAGATCATACCATCTAAAAAACACACACCACCTATATTCACGTAAGAAGAAAACAATGATTGAAACAAAGCTTCAAATTTTTGAAATAATTTCTTCAAAAAAAAAAAAAATTAAAACAGAGGAAAACACCCACTTACATCAGCATTCTCACAAACATAAAACCCCTGAGCTGGCTTTGCATCAGTCCACAAAGTAACCTTCTTGTTTAGCCTCAAACAAGAGCACATCAGCTGTTGGGTCACCATCATTGCTGGCGGAGATGGAGGGAGTGACAATTTCGGTGCCAATTTATGTCAGCTTACCCAAACCAAAACCCTAACTCATATGCCCAGTTATTCGCTCCAAATTTCATCCTAAACATCCATTTACCAAAATACCCATAAAACAAACCAAGTGTGCTCCTCACGTGATGTCTAAATTGACGTCCATCAGTCATCTTGGTCCTTTAGCATTAAATTTGAAAAGTTAGATCTAAATAAATAAAAAAATTAAAGACTAATAGGGTGTTTGGAAAGGCGGTAGAAATCGTTGGTTAGAACCATTTTTACTTAGCATGTGAGAGTTTTACACTGTAGTAATTTTTTTTTTATAATTACTGTAGCATGTGAGAGTTTTACACTATTCGTAATTAAATTTGTAGTAAGAACTGTGGTTTCTACTATTCAGCCAAACAGTCTCTAAATTACACATTTTTTTTAAGTTGCGCGTTAGCCTTCTATTTAACCTTTTTCTTCTTGAGGCTTTTTTATTTTTTATTTTTTATTTTTTTTTTGGGGAGAGAGAGAGTCTCCCTTGTCGAGTTTGGTGAATAAGAATAAGGCATTCGCCACTTAGACAACATTTATATATTCTTTTGTTGTCAGTGACGCCTTTGCGGTCTGCAGGTTCAGGGGTTTGCTGGGTTTCCGTGGTCGGGTCTGTTGGTAGGTTAGTTCGTCGGAAATTTACATAGAAACTGCTCAGACAAATTAATGGGTGTGATTGATATCTACAGTGCTTCTCCTTGTTTGTTCCAAGCGACGGCCAGTCGTAGACCAGCTCAGAGCTGTACATTTGCAGGACCCAAGAAAAGGGTCATCGCCATGGCTTCCACAGTGCCCATAGAACAAGAAGTCAACGAGGGCAAAGAACGGCTGACTGGAGGCTCCTTCATTCGAACCCACTTGAGAAACTTGTCTCCTTATCAGCCCATTTTGCCCTTTGAGGTCTTTGAATGCAAACCCGTTATTGTTTTGCTCTTCCCCTTTTGTTTGGAGTGTGAACTTGCTGTATATTAGTTTCCTAATAACTTGTAAAATGTCCTTTGAAAAGCTCTATTTACTGTGTACTGTTGTCTCTGAATTTATGGCTATCGTTGAACTATTGTGATATGATTCCATTTTGGGTGTTGTGGGTTTCCATTCATTATTGGTTTTTCGTTTTTGAACCTGTGTTATAGTAGGAGCATTAGGTCTATGGACGAAGAAATGGCTTATTTGCGTGTTACTTCATTGCATATTCCCTCGCAAGTTTTGGAGGTGAAGTGATTGAAAGGGTTTTCTTGTTTAAGAAAGACAAAAAAAAAAAAAAAAAAAAAAAAAAAGGTTTCTGCGAGTCAACTGGCCGGTTAAGAGTATGCGCTACACTGTCCTTACTCCCTAGAAATTGAGTGTTACAGTGTTACTCCAACACTTGAATGGCTGGACAACTTTTCTCTAAGATTTCTTTTTGTTTCTCCTATTTAGCTTGCTGTATGATGTCTCTGAATCATATTGGCGTTTGGTTTGGGCAAGCTTGGTAAAGAAGTATTTTCCATTGCTAATAACTACCGTTGTGATGATTTCCTTTTCAGATAGTGCTAGCATGTAATGTATTAAGCAATGAGTGAGTCATAAGTTAATGTAGTAGCCATATGATGATTGTTTTTGTTTGAAATGACATATCTGTCACTTGTTTGTTTATTGTACACTGATAGTATCCACAAGGTAATTCATGTTTCGGTAATCTAATAAAAAAGAATTTGATACAGGTTTTATCATCTCGACTTGGAAGGAAGCCGGAAGATATAATCAAACTAGACGCAAATGAAAATCCCTATGGTCCTCCCCCGGAGGCAAGTAATATTTGCTATTGTCTTCCTTTTATCCTATGATAAACAAAAGTATATTTTGGCTCTATGAGTTTTTGTTTGAGTTACTTGCTTCATTTTCTCCTCTAAGGATTTGGTCAAAGAACAATCTGCATGCCCTTTATTCCCCTGATTGCAGTTTCAGATGGCTATGTAGGTTTTTGAAGCTTTGGGATCGTTAAAATTTCCTTATATCTATCCTGATCCTGAAAGCCGTCGATTGCGTGCTGCACTTGCCGAGGATTCGGGCCTTGAGGCCAAATACATACTTGCAGGATGTGGTGCAGATGAACTAATTGATTTGATCATGCGGTTAGAATGGACAAAAATTGTTTTCTTTTATGAGTTTTTGAAATATGAAATCCTTCAGTTTGTATTTGCCGCATTATAAAGCTGTATAAAGGTCTTTAAACTTTGTTCTGTTCAATTTTTGTAATTAAACACATTAATGTAGATGTGTTCTTGATCCTGGTGACAAGATTGTGGACTGCCCTCCAACCTTCACTATGTATGAATTTGATGCTGCAGTTAATGGTGCAGGTGTTATTAAAGGTAGAGACAGGGTTTCCAATTTTTTTTTATGATTATGGTGCAATGTAGCATGTGTTTTCCAATTTTCTCCCTTCATAAGTATCAAAAAGAGTATTTGGATTCTCCATGTATACATCACTATTGATGTTTCTTTGTATTCTGCTACAGTTCCAAGGAAGTCTGATTTTAGCCTGGATTTAGAACTCATTAAAGATGCCATTGCACGGGAAAAACCCAAATGCATATTTCTAACATCTCCTAACAATCCTGATGGGAGGTAAGGTATATTGTACGGTGCATTATTGGACATGAAAGTCTTGCATCTTGATTTCCGATTTCTAGTATATCCAGTAATGGATACCAATGATTGAAAGGTTCCATATGGAGCCAAGTTTTATAATTCCACAAGAAAATTGAAAATTCAATTATCAAGTTAAGACATTGACATTATGTGAGTTTAATATTTCGACATTAATAACTAGTGAGCAAGGGTAATTGGAAAATGAGCATCATTTTAAACATCAATGTATGTTAACCTGTGTGGGAGTTATATCCAACAATATATAGTATTGTTTGTTCACTCACTAGCTTGACTTAGGAAGTCGGTGGATGAATGAATTTTTTTTATGTGGGCTACTGGACCTTTATGCTTTTGCTTTCTGTCCTATAAATTTGGCTAGCATTTTATGTTTACAGTGCTATTATTCTGTGACAGTATAATTAATGATGAAGTTCTCTTGAAGATACTTGAGCTTCCCATACTGGTAGTCCTTGATGAAGCATATATTGAATTCTCCACAATTGAATCTAGAATGAAATGGGTGAAGAAGCATGAGAACTTAATTGTTCTTCGGACATTCAGCAAAAGAGCTGGTATCTTCAAAGCTACTCTTTATTATTCTGTTGTGCTATTTTTAGCCCATTGAATAAATCACAGGGTCCATGTTGTTTGTGGTATTTTTTCTCATTTTTCCTCAACTCGGTAACTAATGTGGTCTTGAGTCTATATTTGCATTGAATAAGGCCTGTACTTTCTGCAGTTTTGGTTGCGCTTAGACAAGGGTGTTGGTTCAAATGCTCCATGAAATTGTTGAGACAATTTCTTATTAGCGCAAGTATATAGGACAAGTGATATCTTATCATCATTGTGGGATTTTTTGTGGGGTTGGTGTGAGGAAGAGAGAGGAGTCCATTTAGTGGCCTGGGAAGAGGTTTGCAAAACGAAGGAGAAGGGAGGACTGGGGATTGGGAATTTGGTGTTGAGGAATTGTGCCTTACTTTCTAAGTGGTTGTGGGGGTTTCCGAGAGAGATTAATTCTTTGTGGTATAAAGTAATTAGAAGCAAGTATGGCACCACGTTCAGAGGATGGACAACAAGGGAGGCTTCAAGGGTAACTCATAGGAGTCCGTGGAAAGCTATCAATGCTTTATACGGGTGCTATCAATGCTTTATATAGGCCATTTTTGAACAATATCAAGATGAAAGTGGGGATGGTAGAAGAGTGAGATTTTGGGAGGGTGTTGTGCCATTTTCTGTGCAATTTTTGTGTCTTTGTCGTCTTTCTTCTGGTCAGATTATTCCAGTAACCTCTTTCTACTCTATGGAAGCCAATTTTGCAATCTCTGGGAATTTATATTTTAGGAAGGACCCTAGTGAGAGGGAATTGGGTGAGTTGGTTGAGTTGAAGTCTTGTTTAGAAAGGGTTTGTGATTGGATTCCAGATAGAAGGGAACGGAAGTTGGAGGGGTCGGGTTTGTTCTCATGTAAGTCGTTTTTCATGCTCTTATTGATAATCAGTCATTCCATGAGTTTAAACCATGTTCTTTCATATGGAAAATCTCGGTTCCAACTAAAGCTTAGGTTTTTTATTTTTATTTTTATTTTTATTTTATTATTATTTTTTTTTTGAAAAAGAAATTGGGAAATATCTTTGATAGTGGAAAAAACGAAATAAAAGATGATCACAACCAACTAACTCAACCAAAAAACACCGAAAAAAGCAGAGAAACTGCAAACGAACAACAAACTACCAAAACTCAACTACAAAATTGCAGACCAGTTCCTAACTAGATCAGAAAACATGAAATCTGAAAATTCTTTAATCCATAGGGCAATGCTAGTTTTGATCCTGTCCCATAAACTTAAAAAGTCTTTCTCAAAGTCTTCAAAGATTCTTCTATTCCTTTCTAGCCAAATCCCCCACCAGATGGCAATAAGCGCAACCTGACCAAGACGGCTCTGCTTGTTGTTGGTTCCATGGCCACATAGTGCAGCGCCTAGCTCCTTGCAATTTTTTGGAAACACCAAGGCAATTCTTAACTCCTTGAGTAGAAGACACCATATTTTGTAGGAGAAGAAGCAGTATATAAATAAGTGATCTCATGATTCCTCCTCACTTTTACACATCACACACCAACCTGGTGTAAATCCAGGAGAACTGTGAGTATGAATCAGTTAAATGAATATAATATTTGTATCCATTGGTGGAAACATAGGGAGAGGGACCTCAGAGGTCAGAATGCACTAGTTCAAATGGTATGAGTAGAGGAAGAGAAAGGAAATTTATGCATTTTTCCAAGGCAACAAGCCTGACAAACAGAAGTCATTTTATTAGGTACTTTGATGTTACAAGAGGTGAGTATATAACTAAGACTAACAAACAAACAAACAATTGGCTAACACGGAGCATTGCTCAAAGGCGGATCCCTCGGGCCTAGATCCTCAATGATCTCGTTGAATGATTTCTTAGGCTACTCGATCACTATTTGCTTTTCCGACACAAATCTAACCACATTGAAGTGCCCACCTATGCACCATCTGGAATCACACATTTGACAAACCAGCCAATTTCCCAGAATTCCTTCCTTTCGCTACATCCGTTTGGTCCGTATACACCCGAGAACCACCATGAAAAATTACCATCATCCGCTTTGATTGAGACACAAAATTCTCCCACCATGCTCGCTGCAACTTTTATAAGGTATTTAAGATGGTGGTTTGAACCATTAGTTGGAACTGTTTTTACTGTAGCATGCGAGAGTTTTAAGCTGTAGCAATTTTTTTTATTTTTTATATTTATTTGTTGTAGCTTGTGAGAGCTTTACACTGTTTCATAACTAAGATAATGGTTAAGACCGCCTCGTGCAAAACAGGCTTACGTTCCATACTAGAAGAATTCCTCTTGATCGACCCGCCGCCAGTTAAAAAACCCACTCCGCGAATCTTGACTTCCAGATACTTCTGATAAATCTTTTGTCAATTGACTGTTTTTTAAATTCTTGCAAAACTAACAGGCCTGGGTTTTCTTTGCATACTACCTCCTTGACTCCACTCCTCTTAACGGGAGAATTCGCCCTTGTATTCCAACTCAGAATTTTCATTTATAATCTACAGTGCCCCTGCCCTCATCTTGCTTATCATATTGAATATTGAACTCCAAATTCTTCAATTCTCGGTCTCTCCTTTTCCTCCTTGCCGACCTACTTCCGCCTTCCTTCCTGTCATGATCAACTCCATGTTCATCTTTTCTAAAAAGCGCTTTATTTTCACCCGCTCGACCTTTTTGTCTCCAAAAACGAGGTATCTATTATCATTGCTGCCATCTGCATCTCCAGATTTCGTAGGACAATTCTCTCCAAACCTTTTTTGCCCCGGCTGAAATTGGCCGTTAAATTGCCCAGATTGCTCTCCTCAGCGCCAATTGGCCCGTTTGTAATTAGAAGTCTCGGCAGCGTGTAAGACTCTGTCGTTGACACAAGAGTCCCTACAAGGCCTCTGTGTATTATGATCAAACAATCCTGTTCTGCCAAACCTGCATGAATTTCATGTTCTTCAGCGTTGATGCCTGATGCTGAGGAGTGATAAGAGATGACCGAGTTGTTGCTGCTTCCTGTGCGTCCTTGCCCAGAATTCTCTCATCTTCAGAATCGGAAGTGACCGACAGAAAGTCAGATTTTGCTCCTGGAAAGGGCTTCGTGTTGTTTTCTTCCTTGACCGACAACAAGTCTTGTCAAGAGGAACAATTCTGCTGGCTGACAATCACTTTGATACGACAAAATATTATGTCGTTTGGGAGGTTTGCAGAACGACTGAGCGTTGCAGTCCCATCGCTCTATTCGGGCTCTAGTGAAGGTGGACCTGGTTTAGGTGTCCACTCAAGGCAAAGGGTTGGTTCCGAATGGGCTTCTGAGTTAGTGGGTTGATGTGGATCAAAATGGCCCAACTGAGTAGGCCCGCTATCAGAGGTATTTTTTTTCCTTTTTTTTTTTTTTTGGGGTCAAGACAAGGGTGTTCCTTGTCAGCTAATGGCGTGGATTGGCCCTTTTTTGATAGGAAGTCGTGCATATTGCTGCAGGGGGGACATCTCTTGCACTTCTGCTTCCACTTCCAATTGAGCGACAATTCCTGTTACACCATGCTGAATATTCTTTGCTGGCAGATTATAGGCACCAGCTGACTCAACAGCCGCCGCATAAGCAGAAGCTGCCACTTGTACTCCATAAATCCTTTTGTTCTCTGCCATGCCAACTTTAGAAAGGGAATTATGGGTTCCTCTTCTGCACTTATTCTACCAGGTGGAACGTTGACCCCTTTTGATGCACCTCGTTATGGGCTTCACTGTTCTCTATGCAGGTTTCCTCTGCTTGCTCTCTGGAAGAGGACGGTGTGTATCCCTTAGAGACCCATATCCTTTGTTCCATCACTTCTTTTCCACGTGTTTTTGGAAGAGCACCTGATGATTCGGTCTCCCTAACCGCTGATTGGTCACCATCTCACCTGATTGTCGGCTTTTCAGCAACACCGTCTCTGTCATTCGCCACCATTCTGTGGCTGCGAGTGAATCCGGCTGCTGTGAGTCTGAACGGATCTGTAAGAGTAAAAAGTCTGATTTTCCTGATTCGACCTCCGATGAAGAGTTCCATGCGCTCTGAGTTAAAACCATCTGCTCCACCTTTCACACGTAGTCGAGCATGGCCAATAAATTCCATATTAGACGTGCCGCCATCAACTTCCAAGAGACCTCCACGCTTAGAGCCTACAGTGTTGAAAGTGTGGGTGTTCCATAAATTTAGTGGCAGACCTTCAATCCCAACCCAAGAGTTTCTGCATACAATCTCACTTTCTGGAGTCCAATGCAAAACAAAGATTGCCGGTGAATCACCAAAGAATTGTTCTTCCCTACAAACCTGCTTCATCTCTTTCTTTACTGTTCAAAGTCCAGAGGATAGCCTTATTTGCCTGGAAAGGACTAAGTTCCACTCTTTTTCTCATCCTCCTGCTTAATCCTATTTGTATACTCTCCTAAGAGTCTACTGATCTTTAGGGTGTTTGGCATGGCGATGGGAACCATTGGTTAAAACTGTTAACAATGATTGCCAAAGTCCAGTTTCTCAAGTTCATCTCCGGTTTCTTCAACAGAAAAGGCTTTGAAATGGAATCCTTCTCCTTTGTTTCATCATACTTGACCAGTCCTAATCCACGTTCCTTTTTGCTGTGTCCTTTGTTGTAAAAACTATCCACACAACTCTTAAAAGTTCTCCCATCCACCAGCCCCAGGTTCTTCGTTTCCTCAGGAATAATAATACTTCTTACTGTCCCATTCTGGATTTTAGAAATCTTATCATCATAATGCTCCAAAAATCAACATGTCCTTCTAGCCCATACTTGAAAAAGTATCTAGTAAAACTCTAAATATTTTTGCATCAATTTTTGTGTAGTTGCTTTTGTGGCAACCAATGAATGCTTAATATGATGCTTAACTTTCATGTTGGATTTAAAGGGTACTTCTTGTTTCTGCTTGCTTGTAGGAAAAGAAAAAGTATATTAATCTAAGTTTCTGTGGGTTTCATTATTATATCATAGACATTGATTAAGGATTGTGTTGTTTTGTAGTGTTTTTGTTTTTTTTTTTTTTGTTTTTTTTTTGTTTTTGATACTCATTAATCAACTTCCGATACGTTGACCCTAGGTAAAACTGTATTTTTGGTTGACTTACCACTTCTCAGACCAAGATTTATCTTCTTTTAGTTTTAACACGTTATGATTTCATTTTTTCTTCTTTCTGAAATGATTGAAGGCGAACAAATGATGCAGGTTTAGCTGGGCTCCGTGTGGGTTATGGAGCGTTTCCGTTGAGCATCATTGAGTACCTTTGGAGAGCAAAGCAACCATATAACGTATCTGTTGCTGCTGAAGTTTCTGCTTGTGCAGCATTGCAGAATCCTACGTATTTAGAGGTCATTTCTTTTGTAAAAAGATTTTTAAAAAGAAAAAAAGAAAAATTAACCTCACTTTTCTCAATGCCTAATCCATGTAATTGTCTCGGTTTTCTGGAATAAGATGTTCATATCAGCTGACTATCATAGCCAATGCTTACTGCTTATCTCTATCAGAATGTGAAAGAAGCTTTGCTACAAGAACGGGAGAGGCTTTACAACCTTCTTAAAGGAGTTCCATTTCTTGATCCGTATCCGAGCAATTCTAATTTCATTCTGTGTGCAGTTAAATCTGGAATGGATGCCATGAAGCTAAAGGTGCATATTTTCATCAATAGACTTAAGGCTGAACTACTGAACTACTTGTGTGGGATAAATACTTTTACACAAATTAATTGTTTTACTTTTCTCCTGTCATAATTTCAACAATGGTAGTACATGGAAATTGGAATATAAATGCTTAACGTGTCTGTTTAAACACATGTAAGTTGTGTTTAAAATGGGAAAAGAAGTTCACGAACCGTAGCTTTCGCCTGTTGCGGAAAATTCCTCACTGCTGCCTCCCATAAGAGTTTTTTTTTTTTTTTTTTGGGGGGGGTCTGGTGTTGTGGTTTTTTTTTTTTTGGTTGGTTACATGTCATGAATGGTCATGCGCCATGTGAAAATGAAAATGTATTCTGTTAGAAGACCCAAAAAAAAAAAAAAAAAAAAAGAAAGAAAAGAAGTATCTCTGGTTCCAATATTGATTGTTTTGACGTGGGCACTAGGATTTGTCTTTGTCTTTATAAGGTGCTGCATGGGGTTACTTTTGTTCGTTTCTTTTCATTGTGCTCACACACGCGCAAACTAGAGATGTTAATCTATTAACCGATGGAAAATTGGCCTGCCTTGATGATGGTAGCGTTATCTATATCTGCTTCTATTATTTGTTCGCATACATTCTATATTTTTCGGAGTTATTACTTTGCATATTTCATTGATAAAACATGTTCTGTTGTTGCACAGCTCTATTGCGTTTTCTTAAAAAAATGCCTGTACCTCTTTATATGCTAGCATTTTAGATTAAGTCTCTGGTTTCTTTGCTAAATAAATTAACACTTGGTTTTCAATACAGGAGGACCTTGCAAAAATGGGAGTGATGATCCGTCACTACGATAAGAAAGAGCTGAAGGGTTACGTTCGGATATCTGTTGGGAAGCCTGAACAGACTGATGTCCTGATGGATTGCCTCGGACGATTCTATTAATGCATTTTTTGACTTGAGAGGCTAAAACCTTCATATAAAGTTATGAAATTTCTCTGGTAGGTACTGAAAAAGTATCTACTAGTACTTATTTTTCAGCCGTTAGATGAATCTACAGAAAAGGATGATTTTAACTGGATCTAATGATCTAAAAAAATGCTTGCGTTGGGAACACCCATCGGAGAGGAACCTTTTAAATAAACCATTTGAATGCGGCTTTTTGTAGGTTTGGATTGTTCTGATACTATTTTTATTTGCATTTACAAACTTATTTTATTATCTCCCCCCTAGAATTTGACCTTTGAATTTATTCTCCTGAAAGTGGCCCACATGTTTTCCTAGATTACAGAAGTACAGGCTTTCGTAGCTTATGGAACAAGGTAGACTGTAATCAATATTTTGCTGCCCCTTTCTTTTGCGTGCTTTACTTTTTTTTTTAAAAAAAAAAAAAAAACTACGACTACAACAGCAACAGCTGCTATCATGCGTACTTTCTTGTAGATTTTAGTGCAGGGCATGTGTTTATTAGAAGCTCAAGTTAACATTTCATACCAATGATACCTAGGATATAGCTAAGGCCCTCTTGTACGAGTGGATCAAAGATTCAAATTTCAAAGGATGTGTTCCTCTTGCGCGAGGCAAATCCAAGGAGAGGCCTACTAAGCTCCTTCGGCAGTACGTTGAGGGACCCGTCAGGCCTTGATCGGGGACCAAAAACCCTCAACAGAGACTTACATTTAATATAACTTGAGAACTCTTATTGTTGTTGTTGTTGTTGTTGTTCTGGTTACTACTACTCGGCTAAAGTCAGGCTTTCTAGTACATTTCAACGTCTCTCTTTCATTAAGCTGTCCACTCAATTTATTAATTAAAAAAATTACTGAAAGGGAAATATTCAGCTCCACAGAGCATCCGATGTATAAACCACAAAAACCACAACCCGAAATTCCCGACAGGGTACGTGCTTTCATGACAATGTTTGTACATGAGTTCATCTCTCACCTAATTAAGAACCAGAACCCAAGCCTGGTCGCCATGCATATAAGAGGATCTCTAGCTTAACTAAGAAACGCTGGCCTAACTTACAGAACATGCTCACAAAATTCTAGAGAAAAAATACAAGAAATGATGACGGATGAAAATCGAGAAATGCTAATGCCATGGTCAACCCCTCGAGTAGAGGCCACAAGGGAATTAAGAGAATAAACTACCAGAAACGAGCAATTGACATCTGTAAAAACAAAAATTGGAAAGAAAATCAAATTATAAACAAGTATGGAAAAATCAAATATTTTGATTGCAACTTGATTGCAAAATCAATTGGAGTTTTAACTAGCCCAAAACCATGGAAAGACAATGTTGGAGCAAATCTACACAAAAAATTGTTGTGTGTTGCGTGCTTATTAGAGGAAGTGAGCTTGGCGCATCGACGGTGTACGTTGAGGGGATGGAGTGCGCTGGCTAGCTGGAGAATGCATGCAGCCATATAGTGGGAGACAGTTGTGGCCTAGGACTGGTAACATGTGTCATAGTTCACGAAACACGTTGGAGGACGCATACTTGAGAACACGCATGTTGATTGGTTGGTGTCCGAAAACGAGCTTTATGCGTGCTGGTTGGCCGATGCTATGTTGAATGACGCTGGGCCTTTGCGATTGCTATCACGGTGCGATTGATGGCTTGAATGCAACTCGGCTCGTGGACATGGCTTGACTGGATTGTTGCTTTAGTATGGCTTCCATGTTCAATTGCGCTTTTTGTACCACTTTTAAATTTGCAAATAAATAAGTTAAAACTAGGCCCATTTGGTTTTATTTTGAGAACTTTTAGAAATATTTTTGTACGTTATTTGAGGTAAAAATTTCAAAATTCAAAAACTATCTCAGCATAATTCTCAAAAAATTCTTATTTTTTAAAACAAAATCATTTTTTTTTATTTTGAAAACAATACTAAATGAGCAAATATTTTCCATTTAAAATATTTTGATAAAAATCATGAAAAAATTTAATTAAAAAACTAAATAATTTAACATTTGTTCAATAATAATGTGTTCAAAGTACACTTTTGTGTGCTTATCGCTAAGTCATGACGAGCTTGAGCTAGATCATGATAGCTACGACAAATTTGAATTCATAAAAGGCCGGAAGGGTGTGATAGCGTCATAGTAGGGCTCGTGTGAGAGTAAGTGGGTGCGGTCTTCCTTCTCATTCTTTGATGACGTCGACGTGGTTGCACGGCCCGCGCCCCCCAAACTTCTGGTGCTGACAAGCCATTCCTTCCCTTTCCTGATGACAATGAGACTTGCTTCCTTTTGACTAATTCAATATTTGTGGTTTTTTAGAGTTTTTAAGTATTTTTTATTTTTTCATTATTTTAAGGGATTATACACGATGATTTAAAAAATTATTGCAAAGAATATTTAGTAATTTTAATTTAAAAATTGATGTCTTTCAATCTACTATTTAATGTTTGTCAATCAATTTAATAGACATTTTGCATTCAAAAGACAATTGTAGAGCCAGATATATATATATATATATATGTATGTATATATAAGATAAAACTAATTTATCACTTTTAGGGTGTTCAGAGAAGAGTTTAAATTCTAAATTTTAAACTGTAACATGTGAGAGTATATTTTTACTCTACTATATATGCTATTAGATTTTTATATTGTTTGTATCAAACAACTCTTCCTTGGGCCTATAGCGAGTACCATTTTTACCCATTCTTTTTCTCTCAAAAAGGATTGGTAAATACGTCCAACATTTACTTTAGAAAATTTCTCTGGCAGAAACATCACTTTTTAGCTACCGGTGGGAGTCATATTTTTTTAGTTTGACTTTGAGTTGATTAGCTTAAATTTGGAGGTCGAACGCTATTACCATGAAACAGAGCACACATGATTTTTTCATTTACAAAAGATGCATCACTTAACAGGTCAAAAAGAAACAAAAAAGAAAAAAATATAGATAACCTCTTCCTCACCATTGTTCACTACTCTATCAATAGGTGTTGGGGGTGTGCTCGGCGCTATCCCTAAGGACTGTCCTATAGCAGCTCAGTAGCTATGCTCAGCAAAAGTCATAAAGAAAGCAATCCATAACCTCTTGAGATTGGCACCTCCTCCATAGACGTTCCACAGGGCCCCTGCTGGCTACGACACAAAGCATTGCCTCCTTGGGAAGAACACGTGCTTTGGTCGGATTGTTAGAGCCTATAGTCAAGCAACAACTTACCTCTAAAGGTTGACATTTGGCCTCATTTCCACCCTCAGATGGAGTCCAATCCGCCGATGGAGGTCACAATACTTGTCACTTGCTCTTTAACAGGTCTTGATATGACACACGGGTCATGGGTCAAATCCACCAAGCACTCAGTTCAAGTGGTAGCCTATAAATAGAGTACATTTATTGTAACTCAAGGTAACGTGCTCTTTTCTAATTAACTCCATTCTCATACTCTACCAAACAGGTACCTAACTTAAGCGTTGGATAGCCTTTGTTTGGCACCACACCGATGCCCCTTTACCTTCGAAGGGTCCCTCTTCTTGTTGTAGGTTCACCTAGACAAGTTGAGACGAGTAAGGAAGAGATGGCCGAGCATTGTGCGCAGCCGCATATTGTGTTGACAGATAGCAGTCCAATGCTAGACCTTAACATTTTGGCACCAAAAGGAGGGTGCCTATGCCTTTCCAGCATCCAAAATTAAAACTGCATTAGCCCACCATCTAAACATGGTAACTAGAGGCAATACTTGGAATAAGGGAGCCCGACAAGAGGGGTCAGGTAACACTCAAAACCAAAAACAAAATCAAAACTAGAACAGACCTCAGGCAAGACCCTAAGTAGCGAGATCCCGATCTAGCGGCCAAGGCAACATGGCGAAAGCAAAACAGAATAAGAAGATCTAATTGCTCAAGACCTAATCCGTGAACTGATCGTCGTCGTATGATTGCTCACTCAACAGATGGCACAATAGTAAGCTCAACAACAACCGCCTCATGCTCTCCTTCCTTTGGCCTGGGAAGACCAGGCTAGGGGTCGAGTAGGGCAGAGGGGTGACACTCAGGATGACACAGACTTTGAGCATACCAAGCAAACTACTGAGGGTGTTTCAACAAACAATAGACTTGTTCAAGAGGCCAGATTGGTCCTCAAGTAGGTCGTGACTGTTCCTCACAAGGTTCTTAAGCATCCATCTTTGATAGGCTTGGGAACCAAGGAGATTGCCATCCCCGAGATAGGCAGAATGGAAAAGGCGACAAGGTTGAGGTCAGAGCCCAATATAGGGTGGAATTACCTGAAGATACCAACAGTTGTCAATTTCGAGATTTGCAGTGATAGATAAACCAAATTCAAAATTGCTGTTTTAGAGTTGATGAAGGCAGCATGCTAAACGCACCTTTCACTGACAGTATTATGCAGGCCCCCATACCCAACAAGTTTAAAGTCCCACAGATCAAAGCCTACGACAGGATAACCGACGTCGACGATACCTGAAGCTATACTAAGGCCATATGCTACTCCAAAATACTAGTGACGTCGTAATGTACAAGGTGTTTTCACTCACTTTGATAGGCCTAGCTCGACAATAGTTTCGGCATATCGAATCGGGCACTAAGACTTCATTTTGCCAATTATCCGATGCCTTCTCGGTAGCCTTTGCCACTTCTAAGATGAGAACAAAGGAAGTGACCCATTTCTACACTGTCAAGCAAGGTGACAAGAGCGTCAGAGACTACATCAACTATTTGACCCAAGTTGCATTGGAGGTGGGGCAAATTGAAGATGAGACCCTAAAGCACGCCTTCACGGAAGGTCCCAAGGATAGGAACTTGATTTGGTTGCTTGCCTTGAGCAACCGAGCACATTCTCCTAGATGCTTGGTTATGCTCAGAGGCATGCCGATGCGACCGAATACATGAAGAGTCACCAAGAAGGCGAAGATAGCAACAATGGAAGTAAGAAGAATAGGAAAAAGGAAAAGACTCCGCCCAAGCAGATGAAGACCGACTAGAGCAAAAAACCAAAGACGGATAAATCCAAGGTCCCGACTGGGAAGTTCTAGAGCTATACACCTATGGTCGCCAACATTCATAAGGTGTTTAACTAGTTCAATAATAGGAATTTGTTGGTGGATCTGCCTTTGTTGAAGGGAAGGAGAGCTAAGAAAGATCAAAATAAATACTATAATTTCCATAAGGATGTTGAACACAATACCCGTGACTATATCTAGCTTAAGGACCAGATCAAAAAACTTGCTAGAGATGGACATCTAAGGGAATTCGTGAAGCGAGTCTTGACCCTTGACACTAACACTAGGAGAAACGACCAGCCATCTTAAGATGGGCAGTCTTGACCATGCAACAATAGCTGGAACCCCTTGGACCCACCAAACATCGTTCATATGATTTTTGACGGGCCAGTTACCAAGGTCACCTTGAGTAGATGACAGGCATATGCTCAAGAGGCTTGGTTAGTTGAGAGGAGTGATCTCATGAACATGTCCGAGCACATAAACAAGATCTACAGACAAGAAGACATACCCATCACTGTCATAAAAGAAAAAGCAGATAAACTCATCCACCCGCACAACGATGTTCTGGTGTGTGAACTCCAAATCGCCAACAACATATTTGGCATGTGCTAATTGATAACGGCAACTCAGCCAATATCTTTGTTCAAATAGGCCTACGATAAGTTGATGATCATCAATCAAACACCTTTGTATGGCTTCACAGGGGAATACATCTGAGCAGTAGGCAAGATCGGGCTACTGGGCACCTTTGGGGAGGGTGTTGCTTGGGTAACATGCCTAGTCGACTTCCTCATCATCGACAAGCCCTCCCAACACAATATCATCATTGGACGGCCAACCATTAACGCCCTCAAAGCCATGGTCTCCACTTACCACCTCGCAATGAAGTTTTCAATTGAGAACAGGGTAGGAGTTATCAGGTCAAGGCAGAAGGACTCCTGTGAGTGTTATGCTAATGTCGTTAGAGAAGCTGCAGCTTGGTTATTAACTGTCTTAGCCATATTCAAGGTTGACGAGGTGGCCTTCTGTGCCGTGTAAGAACCAAAAATACTATCCGACCTCGATCCATGTATGCCAAAAGAAGAATGCGAGCCATGCCAATGGAAGACCTGGTGCTGTACCATTTGGACCCCAAACACCCCGACCGAACTGTCCAACTCGGGCCTCAGCTGAAGCTTGAGATTCTGGCCAACTTGGAGAAGTTCCTAACAAAATATCAGAATACATTTGCCTAGTCACACAAGAATATGCCTGGCATCGACTGTAGCATCATCTACCATCACCTCAAGGTCAGCCTAGAACACCAATCTATCATCCAGAAGAGAAGAGCCTTTAATTCGAGAAGATATGCAGCCATCAACGAAGAGGTCCAAAAGCTTTTAAAGGCTAGGTTCACCAGGGAGGTCACAAACTCGGAATGGTTGGTGAATGTAGTCCTGGTCAAAAAGGCCAATGGGAAGTAGCGGGTTTGCATAGATTATATCGACCTAAACAAAGCCTGTTGAAAGGACTGTTTTTCACTACCCTAGATAGACCAACTGGTCAATGCAACAACTAAACATGAGCTACTAACCTTTATGGATGCCTACTTCAGGATCAGGATGGTTGAGGAAGATCAGATAAGGACTGCCTTTACCATGAATTAGGGACTATTCTGTTATGTGGTAATGCCATTTAGACTGAAGAATGTTAGGGCCACCTACTAGTGCCTTGTTAATAAAATGTTTGCTCGATTGATCAGAAAAACCATGGAGGTATATGTCGATGACGTGCTCATCAAATCTGTCCAAGTAGCGGACCATATTACTGATCTCCAAGTAAGCTTCAACATTGTCAGGAGTACAAGATGAAACTTAACCCAGCAAAGTGCACATTTGGGGTGGAATTAGGCAAGTTCCTCGGATTTATGGTCAACCACCATGGCATTGAAGTTAATCCTGTTAAGGTCCAAGCAGTGGTAAATATGCACTCTCCCTACACTACAGAGAAGTATAGAAGCTGACCGGCATGGTAGCAGCCATGTCTAGGTTCGTCTCCCAGTCTACCGACAAGTGCCAACCTTGTTTCTAGGCTCTCAAGGGGAGGTTTGAGTAGAGTAGGAAGTGTGAGCAAGCATTCCAGAACCTTAAAAAGTACTTGGCCATGCCCCCGCTCCTATCCAAACCTTACCTAGGAGAAACACTCTATACTTACTTGGCTGTTTCTGAGAAAGCCGTAAGCTCGGTCCTTATCTAAGAAGAAGACAGTGTCTAGAAGCCAATATACTATACTAGCAAGGCATTTCAGGGTGTTGAGGAGTGGTACCCTCTGTTGGAAAAGCTAGCACTTGCCCTCATCATGTTGCCCGGAAGCTCCGACCTTACTTTTAAGGGTAACAATTTGAGTCCTGACCAAATATCCCTTGTGCCAAATCCTCCAAAGTCTAGAAATATCTATCAGATGGCCAAGTGGTCAGTTGAGCTTGGGTAGTATGACATACACTTTGTGCCTCGGATGGCCATAAAGGCACAAGCCTTGGCCGACTTCATTGTAGAATTTAAGGATGCTGGCAGAATACCCCTTCCCCCAAGAAAGCTCCCATCAAAGACCAAGATTCCCCTAGTAGTAGTGCTACCGAGCCTAAGTTCGAGCCTAAGTGGAAACTCTTTGTAGATGGATCATCAAGTGTGAGTGTCTTGGACCTTGGTCTCATCCTCACCAGTCCAGATAGCTACAAGGCGAGATATACATCCTGCTTTGACTTCAAGGCATCCAACAATTAACAAATATGAAGCCTTGATGCCAGACTTAGAATCGCACGAGACCTCAGGGTGGATTACATAGACATCCACAGCGATTCAATGCTCGTTTTCTAGCAGGTCATCGGTGGGTTTCAGGTTTGAACAGAATCTGTGGTTGTATATTTGAAAGAGGTCAAAGCCTTGCTTGGATAGTTTAGAGATATTCTTTTGTTCAGATCCCAAGGTTCAAGAATGTTGAAGCTAACATGCTTACTCGACTAACCTTGGACCTAGAAGACAATGACTTGCTGTCGGTTTTGATAGAGAGGCTGGCCGAGCCAAGCATCAAAAGGAAGTGGCGAGCATAGCTGAAGAGCAAACAGACACTGGATGGACCCAATCATCTAATACTTAACTACAATAGAGTTGCCCAGCAACCGAGAGGAAGCCTGACATATTTGCAATAGCTTGGCCCGGCATTTGATGATTGGTGGGAAACTCTACAAATGCAGCTACAGTACACCCTACCAGAGATGTATTGGGCCTTAAGAAGCTCGATACCTCATGCAAGAAATCCACAGTGGGTTGTGCGACAATCATGTAGGAGAGCACTCCTTATCACGTAAATGCCTCCGCTAGCGCTACTACTAGCCATCCATCGATCAAGATTGCAAAGAATACAAACGAAGATGCCCCAAGTGCCAATAGCTTGCCCAAGCAATTGGACAACACATCGAGCTACTCAACTCCATTACATTTGCCTAGCCACTAGCCAAATGGGCCATCGACCTAATCAGACCTCTACCTCTAGCCTAATCATAATTCAAATATTGAATAGTGGCCATCGACTACCTCACCAAGTGGGTAAAGGTCGAACCTTGCACTGACATTATTTGCCAAATGCATCGACACCGCACAAACTTTATTTGGAAGAACATTATTTGCTCATACAGCATCTGCACACCATAGTCACTGACAACGTCAAGCAATTTGAAGCAGCTAGTCTCCTCCGTATATGTGAACAGCTCAGCATCGAAAAGGTGCGCTCCTCGCCTAGGTATCCTTAGAGCAACAAACAGGTTAAAGCAGTCAACAAAATGATAGGACAACTTGAAGAAGAATTAAAAGTGCTCAAAGGCACATGGATCAACAAGATCCCAAAGGTACTTTAGGCTTACCATACTACTGCCCAGACTGCTATGGGAAAAACTCCATTATCTTTAGTCTACAGAGTCAAAGCCGTTTTCTCAGTTGAGGTCGGCCTGCCGAGCTTCAGAGTTGAACATTATGATGAGCTACAAAATGCTGAAATTATGATGTGCGAGCTTGACCTATTGGAAAAAAGAGAGATAAAGCCCTAATTCACACCACTGCTCAGAAACAAGCTGTTGCCTGGTACTATAACAAACAGGTTCGTTTGAGAAGTTTTAAAGTGGGTGATTTAGTCTTAAAGAAAGTCATAATCTA
>CAMOHE010002484.1:386-14513 GCA_946598075.1 Artocarpus hirsutus
ACTTAAAGGTGGAATCTATACCTCAATGTGAATCTTATTTGGAGGGTAAAATGACCAAAAGACCATTCGGGTCTAAGGGCAATAGGGCCAAAGGGGTTCTAGAACTTATGCATAGTGATGTTTGTGGACCGATGAACATCCGGGCACGTGGAGGGTATGAGTACTTCTTCACTTTTATTAATGACTACTCAAGGTATGGGTATGTATACCTGATGCACCACAAAAGTGAAACTTTTGACAAGTTTAGGGAGTTTTGGGCTGAAGTGTAAAAACAATTGGGTAAACCCATAAAGGCACTTCGATCTGATCGAGGTGGAGAATACCTTTCTGATGAGTTTCTAGGACACTTATTAGAAAATGAGATTTTATCCCATTTGACTACGCCGGGCACTCCGCAACAGAATGGTGTAGCGGAGAGAAGAAATAGGACTTTATTAGACATGGTTAGGTCTATGATGAGTTATTCATCGTTGCCTTTATCCTTTTAGGGATATGCACTACAAACTGCATGTTATCTTTTGAACAATGTGCCTTCAAAATTGATCCCTAAAACTCCTCACGAGTTGTGGACGAGCAGGAAGACATTCTTAAACCATATTCGCATATGGGGATGTCCGACTCATGTCCTATTTAAGGATGCGAATAAGTTGGAAGCATGTTCGAAAGTTTGCGTGTTTGTAGGATATCCAAAAGGGACTAAAGGGGGTTATTTCTATAACCCAAAGGAAAACAAAGTCGTGGTTTCAACTAATGCAACTTTTCTTGAGGAGAGTTACATAGACGACTTTAAGCCTCGAAGCAAAGTAGTGCTTGAGGAGTTTAGGAGTGATCTAATCACTTCGGAGGTTCCAAATGAAACCGTTCCGATCATTGTAGAAAAACCAAATGAACCTGAACAACAACCTACGGGGCTTCGGTGTAGTGGGAGGATCGGGCGTCAACCCAAGATGTATATGTTCAATGGCGAGGCTTTCTTAGCTGAACCGGATGAACATGACAAGGATCCTTACACTTACGCAGAGGCTGTGGAAGATGTTGATTCAAAACTCTAGACAGAGGCCATGAACATAGAGATAAAGTCTATGGAGACTAATCAGGTCTAGAAGCTTGTGGATCTTTCCCAAAGGATAAAACCCATAGGGTGTAAGTGGATCTACAAGAGGAAAAAAGGTGTGGATGAAAAGGTCGAAATCTTTAAGGCTAAACTGGTAGCTAAAGGTTACACACAAAAGGAAGGAATTGATTACGAGGAAACCTTTTCGCCTGTAGCCATGCTTAAGTTCATCCGGATTCTCTTGTCCATAGCTGCCACTCTCGACTACAAGATTTGGTAGATGGATGTCAAGATGGCTTTTCTTAATGGCAATCTTGATGAGTCCATTTATATGGAACAACCAGACGGGTTTAAGGTCAAGGGTCAAGAGGGTAAGGTTTGTAAGTTGCTAAAGTCAATTTATGGACTTAAGCAGTCTTCCCATTCTTGGAACATAAGATTTGATCAAGTGATCAAGACTTATGGGTTCTCACAAAATGTGGATGAGCCATGTGTTTACAAACACATTAAGGAGGGGAAGGTGGTTTTTCTACTGCTCTATGTAGATGACATTCTGTTAATTGGCAATGACATTGGGGCATTTTCATCGGCCAAATTATGGTTGACCAAGCAGTTTGACATGAAGGACTTAGGTGAGGCTAATTTTGTTCTAGGTATTCAGATCTTTTAAGATAGGAAGAACAAAATGATAGCTTTGTCGTAAGCTAGCTACATAGATAAAATTCTCAAGAGGTTTGCAATGCAGGATTCCAAGAAAGGTGGGCAACCATCTAGGTCTAGAATTACTCTTTCTAAGAAAAACTCTGCAAAGTCTGATGAAGAAAGAGAATACAAGAAGAAGGTGCCTTATGCTTCGGCAGTGGGTAATCTCATGTATGCCATGCTTTGCACACGACCAGATATTTGTTATGCGGTTAGGATTATAAGTCGATTTCAGGCAGATTTAGGACCAAACCATTGGGTTACGGTTAAGCATATTTTCAAGTGTCTAAGAAGCACTCGAGGGTATATGCTTATATATTCGGGTGAAGACCTAACTCCTCTAGGATATACTGACTTAGATATTCAATCCTATTTGGATTCAAGGAAATTGACTTCTGGGTTTGTGTTTACTCTGGGAGGCGGTGCCATCAGTTAGAGAAGTGTGAAACAAGAATGCACTTCGGATTCAACGATGGAGGCCGAGTATGTGGCAGCTAGTGATGCTTCGAAAGAAGCAGTGTGGCTCCACAAGTTCCTTGGGGATCTTGAGGTAGTTCCTGGTATGGATAAGGCGGTATCACTATACTGTGATAATAATGCAGCGGTAGCTAATGCTAAGGAACCAAGATTTCACAAGAAGAGTAAGCATATTGATCAAAAGTATCATGTGATAAAGGACTTCATCGAGGGCGGACATGACACGGTGTGCAAAATCGCGTCAGAGGACAATTTAGCTGATCCATTCACGAAGACACTTACTGGGAGAGTCTTCGAGAGGCATGTGGAAGCTATGGGGATGCGAGATTTGTCATATTTACTCACTTAGTGCAGGTGGGAGATTGTTAGACATGTATGCCCTAAGGAGTAAAAATGTAATGAGTTTTTGGAGACATTTTTATCAATAAAGAATTCATTTACTATTTATATACCAAATCTAGTCCTCTTTACATTCATATTTGTTGAATGTATGATAAGCAAATAATAGTCTGAGATTGTCGGTCTAAACCTTTAAGAATCAGGCATATGATGGACCAATTATGCAGAAGACACGATTCTTAAGGTGACGGTCTAAATCATAAGATCCGCAATCAAGGGAATAAAGTTGGGCGCTTTATTCATGTAAAGATTGTTATGTTGTATATATCCCTATTGGGAGATGGTTTGTCTTGCTCATCAGAGGTGGACTCCGTGAATAGAAACATTGGCATGTTTTCATAGGTGATGATGTGTTAGATCGGGACATAAAGTGAATTGATTTGGATTAATAATTCTGTCTTAGCAAATTGATTCACTTTAGACAATCATTTGTATTGTATCTTAATCTTGAGATAAATAGTGGGCCCGTTGTCTTGACTTGTGTCTTTTGATGTGCCAAAGGGTGACACCCACATCTTAATAGTGGTATGCATGCCGGTATGTTAGAGGCATGACTCTTGATGACGTATACCTATTATTCAAAGATATAGAATCCATAGCTCCTCTTTAGGAGTAGTGATATACTCTTATATATGTTATCCTGTAATTGAAAAATTGGAGCGCCCAACCATTTGGATACATAGGTGTAACCGAATGGTATACTGTCTTTGGATAGTAAGTTTTTCGATAGGGAGATAATGGAACGTAAGATAAAAATAATCGGGAAGGTAAGACAGAACTTGTCCTTAAGCCAATTTTGGATAATCCTATGGGGATACAATACACTATGATATGTCATGGAGACTTAGCAATACGGGCTTCGTAATTCTATAGAGTTCGAAAGTGCAGCTCCAAGCTTTTAGTGGAGTAGCGTTGGAGTTGATAATTATGAAATATATATCTGGGATATTGGGTTTCATAATTATCGGGAGCTTGAACTATATAGGTCAATTTGTTCCCCTTTGCTAGCTCATAAAATCATGTAACGATACGGCGTGCTTTTCTAATTATTTGTAACTTATGTCAGATTTATTAGATTGGTTGAAATTTGAAAGAATCAAATAATTCATGTCTGTTTATCGGTTGAATTAATTTTGTGACAAAATTAATCCAAGATTAAAGTTGTTGAATTATTAGGATCAAATAATTCTTATCTATTTATCAGTTGATTTAATTTTGAATAAATTATATCAAGAAAAACTTGTAGAATTATCAAGACTCTATTTATTTTCCTAGAGATTATCTAGATAAAGTTATTTTAATTAGATAACTTCTCCATTGGGTTATTTGAATTGAAATTGGGACTTTATCCTATAAAATCTCAGGTGAAAAATAAAATATTCGCTGATATTTTTTTCGACAGTTCGGCATTCTGATCTTAAAGTTTGGCCTGCCGATGGGGCAAGTTCGGTCTGCCTATGCACGAAATAAAAATCACGTGTTTTTACATAGATTTCATCCGATATTGATCCGAATTTGATTTTGATTCAAATTTTTGAGACCTTATTTGATAAGGAATGACCCTAGACCCAACCTCTATAAATAGGGAGTGAGTCTCATGAGTTATTTAGATCAATTGGGAGATTAAGAGTGATACTCTGCTGGTGAGAATCTAAAACTCCCTGAAAGCTCTTGTTCACAAATCACGAACACTAGCTTTGGGTTTTCTCAATTGGTTGGAAGGAAAGTCACCTTGAGGAAGAGTTGTACATGTGAGCCCACACTCACTCCGATCGTGGATAGAGAATAACAAAGAAGACCAATTGGTTGAGGCTCTTCTAGAATGTTACTTCTCTACACAGATTTCGAGAGCTTTTTGGTGAATACAAGGTTAGTAAGATCAGGTTAATTTATTCATATAGCATGTCAAACTTGTGTTTTGAAAAATACTCTGATTTAAATTTAAAAAATCCTGCTACGTATTATTTTTCCAACATATTCATCATATATCGACAATAAATTAAGCATTACTAAGCATTTATTGTGTCATTTAATGCCTATAATATAGCAAAAACTTAACTTAATGAACGAGTAGAATTTAGCGTTACTTAACTAAAATAACAACCAAAATACTAAGTTAAGCGTTTACTAAACTATTCTCTGTGTACGGCTAATAAAGGTCCTCCCAAGCATTATCTGTAGCAGTCTATATCTTCGAGAAATCAAAACAGGATTTTGGCAAAGTTTTTAGTAAGAAAATTCTAAAATTCTATGTTTTCTAGAAAATATTTTTACATTATAAAACTGAGAAAAACTAAAAATATTTAAAGTGATTTTGCTAAAGTTTTTCCCCTTACCTCAGCAAACAAATAAAATCAAAAAGATGTATTTAAAGTAAAAAATACTAGAAATACTATTGAGTATAATTTTTACAACATTAACTGTGAAATATTTTACAAAAACTTAGACTAAAAACTAGAATTAAAATTAAGAACTAAATCTAAAAATTAAACAAGGATTTTTTTACACTAAGGCACTAAAATATTGTTTAACACTTAGTTGCTTTAATTAAGGAATTTAACAAGAAATATTAAAGCAAAATGATTTATTTTAGCTTTAATAAATGTGTGTTTTTTAAGTCTCATCAACGGCCTGTTGTTATCTACGGTTATAATTTCAATGGAAAATTGAGAATAGTTTTGTAATTAATTGTATGATTATTGCTTAAAAATGGTGACTGATTTTTCATCAAATTTTGTTTTTATTGTTTCATAATCTTTTATTTTTTTATTTATTTTTATTTATTAATTGTTTAATATTCAAGACTCCCTCTTTGTGCTTAGTTTGATTGTTTTTGTGTCAATAACTAATTAATTAAAGCCAATGGTATACAAGAATGACTCTTATCCACCACTATAGTTGAATACAACTATACTTAAAAGTAAGGTTTAATTTGGTGCCCCCTCCAAATCTACCAAGTGAGGAGGAAAAAAATGAAGAACTAGAAGATGCTAAAAAAAAAAAAAAAGAAGGGAGGACTAAAAAACTAAAGCAAAAAAAGAAAAAATAAAGAGGAAAACAACCAAAGAGATCTATTGAAAAAACAAATGTCTTTTATATATATACGTTAAAGATTATTTAATGGATTATATAAGAAAAATATTTGATAGGATATAGTTTGGAAGAATGTAAAGAATATTATTAGTTTTAGGGTTTTGTTCTCTTCCTTTCATATATTTTACTAGGTTAATTTCACTCTCGGTCTTTGAAAAATAGTAGTTGCCTCATAGGTTCCTAAATTTTAACTCACAAACTAATGAACTTTGAGTTTTCCAAATCTTAGACCAGTAACACCTTGTAACAAAAACATTAAAACTTTGACAATTTCATCATGTGAGTTGCACATGATTCATTGATGAGGAATAATCTAGTAAAATTACTTTCAAGTAATTTGAACTGCATAACTAGCGCCTCACCTGTTGAAATCAATTAGTTTTTAACTTTTTGTTGTAGAAATACCACTAGTATAACGTCTAATAACAAAGAATTTAAGTCTCAAATCTATTATTTTCCTTGTTCTCTGTATTCATTAATGTAAAATATTATCTTATTGGAAAGGTAAGCAAAGTTGTCAATTTAGGCCGTGCCAACCAAGCCAGCCCATAGCCAGTCTCTTTAGGCTTGATGCAAGCCTCGAACAAGGCTAGGCTAAAGATTGAGGTTCAAACTAGACTGGACGGGCCGACCCAACTAGATAATTTTTTAAAAATTCCCTTATAAAAAGTCAAGCAGCCTGTCCCAACCTCCCCTTTCATTAACAATGTAGGGGAGGGAGGGCAGTGGCCTGATTTTTCTTTTTGCCCATATGGGCTAGGCCAAGTGGTTCGATTTGATATATATGCACCTTAAGTTATATTATATATACACATGTTAGATATATTTTTAGTAAAATAATATATGTATATATATGTATATTGTTTGGGTATATATGGATATATACAGGTATATTGTTTAAGTATAGATGTATATATGTACATATAACATATACGATTATGCATCTTTAATGTATAATCGTATGTAGATATGATAAAAGTTTTAAGATAATGACATAGGATTATTGATTTGTGAACGTATTTGTAGCTACAAATATTATAAAATATGAGAGTTTTACAATATTTACACTTAAAATTATGAGTACCAACTAGATTGTCATCCTCTAATAACGCATCTCTTTCCTATCTTGTAACAAAATTCTCGTGCACTATATCATATCAACATACTATTTATCAACTCTCCTCTTTTATTTTTTCTTCAAACCAATTAAAAGAAAAGTGAAATTAAAGAAAGATAACTTTCCTTAAAAAAATAAAAAACAAAAAAAATCTTTTCTTTTCGTTTTTGATATCTTTTTAGATTTCAAGTGCTTCGTTCAAGCGGAAGAAAGTTTTGTATTCCATAAATAATTCTAGGGGGAGAAGTGTAACAGACGACAAAAATATATCACGAAAAGAACATGATAATCCGTGGATCGGTCCATCCGCATCCACACCCAAACACACTGAAAATTGAAAAGACCGAAATGAAAAAAATAAATAAAAATATGGCCAAAGGCCACGGCTCAGAATAGCAGCAGCGGCCGAAAAAGCGCATATATCCCACCAAGCACGTTAGCGTCAATCCGAAAGCCGCTGCTCCCCGGAGGAGAGTGAGCTACGACAACCGTTCCCGGCGGCGATTGAGCCGAGTCTGGACCAGGCGGCTCTATGTATGGCGGCGGTGGAGGCTGGTTGAGGCTCGGCGGCAAGCCGGCGCCGTGCAAGACCTTGATCTCGAAGGCCATGCCGTGCTGGCACTGGACGCCGTCATCGCCGCCGCTGGAGAAGAAGTAGTTGGCGCCTTCGATGGTCAACGGCACCGCGATGGTCAACGCCTCGTCGACCTTCTCGTCGCCGCCGCCGTACTGGAATGTGTCGTTGTTCGACGCGTCGTCGAAGTCGCAGCTTTGGTAGGTCGTCTCGTTGTAGGTCTGGATCACACTCTGGTTCGAGTTGGTCTTGAAAACTGAAAAATCAAATGAAAAAAATTTAAGATATAGAATGAGTTGATTAATGGTTTTGAAATGAAATCGGAGAAGAAAATGAAAGATGAAGTATATCCTCATTTGGATGCTGAGAAAATTGGAGGAAAACTTTGATCCAAAATGAAGATAGATATATATAACAGAAAGTAGGAGAGATTATGATGTACTGATTGAATTCCATGATTTGATAATTGATTTTTTCATTTTCAATTTCTTATATTTCTCAGTAACCAAACAGACAATGAAAAAGAGCCATCGATATTCAATTCAAGAATGAATGAGCTTACTGAGAAAGTCACCGAGACTGAAGGTTTGATTGGCGGCCCAAGAGGAGTAATTAGCGGCGGACGTGTTGGTGGCAGAGTCGAAGAACCATCCGGCGTCGCCTCCGACCGTGTGGTTGGTGTACGCCGCCGCCGAGGCAATCAAGAGCACAATGACCGTCAGATTTGCCGTGATCGCCGTTCCCATGGCTGCGCAGGTGATGTGTTAGGAACAGCCGTCCGATTCAGTGACTTTTACCTCAACTCAACTCTCAATCTGTCCTTGGGCTTTGGGCTTGAAGTATGGAAGTTTAAAAAGCGAAAGTTTGTTTGGAATATTGTTTCAACTTGTGAGTTTTATTTGTTTCAGTGTAAAAGTATTACATATTTATGTTATAATATAAATTTTTCGCTTGCTAAAGAATTTTAATTATATTTTCAAATACACTTGAAAGAAAGAACGAAATAGAAGAGGCCCTTTTCTTCCTTTTAATTCTTTTATTCATATTTTTTAATTATTAATGTTGCTAGTCCTTGAATTTCAAGGATAATGAGACTTTAGTTTTTAATGTTGATAAATTAGTCTTCAAATTTTTAATTTTTTAACAGTTGGGTCCTTGCAATTAGAAATGTTGAGTGATTTTTGAAATTTGGCATAAATAAACGGCATTATTATTATTTTAGATTAATTATGAAAATTCTTGATCAATTATAGTCTTTGTAACATTATACTTATAATTTCAAAATATAATATGCATTCTCCCTTAACTATAAAATTAAAAAAAAACTCTTTTTGTTTAAACTTTTAATAAAACATAGATACGTAATTAAGATTTGATACATAATATATTAGTATTTGGAAAACTCTATCAAAAAGCTAATTTAAATTAAAAATAATTGATATAATTTAAAAAGTGAGACACTATTGTGGAGAATTGTACAGTAACCATTGGATTCCCATCGAACGGATGTGACAAGGCATGCTCATTGTGAAATAAGTTGTGGAGCACAAAATCAGAATCAGGGGCAAACTCTCCCATGCCTTAAAAATGGCTTAAAGGGTGTTTGGTCTAGGCCAGTTTACATCACTAATTTAGTTATAAATTGTATAAAGTTTTCATATTTTACAGTAAAAAAAAAAAAATTGTAACAATTTTTTTTATATGCTACAGTAAAAACAGTTCAAACTAATGATTTCTACCACCATGACAAATACCTTATTAATGTTTAAATTAGTTTTTTTTTTTTCCCTCTGTTAAAGGGAGAAACAAATTAACCCATCAAAAGCAATCAAAGTCATGGAAACGGATTCTACCCGTATCTGTTGTTGCGATTTTACAGACGCCCAGTCTTTGCTCCCAAAAAATGGCGGCCTATCTATTGATCGTAGCAAATCCGGTGATTCACTACTCCACTCTCTCTGTCTCTCTCTCTCAAAAAAAAAAAAAAAAAAAAAAAAAAAAAAAAAAAAAACCTCAATTTCCCAAGAAATTACTTCATTTTTTTTTTCTCAATAATCAAAAAGATTCAAACTCATGATCATCAAGCCAAATTAAAACACAAACATTCACCCTAAGTTGTTCCTACAAAGTCCAAAACTTGCTTCAATCAGGCTCTTCCTTAGACGTTTCCCAAAAACTTGCCAATCTATTGGGTTTTTTTTTTTTAATTTAAGTTAAACCTACCAAATGGAGAATAGGTCTCAAACTTAATCACAGCAACTCAGCCCTTCCTTCTTTGCAGTATGAACAAGCCTCGACCATATATATATTATCTACTAATTAATACAAATTATTTAAAAAATGATAATAATCTAACAAATGCAAAAATGTCAAAGCTTTGACTAAAGAAAAATTCTTGAATGCAGTTAAATCAACTTGATTAAGATAAAGAAAACTCAAAAGGAAAGAAGTGCAATATTACACAGATCTCGAGCATATTTTTTCTCTTCAACTTTTTCTAATAATTATTTATTATTTTTTTTTTTTTCATTTTCCTCGTTCTCGGACGTTCAAACAAGCAGAAGAGCGCTAAAATAGAGAAAAAGTCTTCTTGCGTCATGCAGGAGCTAAGCGTTGAGGGGAAAAGGAGTCTCGCATTGGCGAAGATTGATGAGGCCTGACAGACCTAGTTTCAGATTCGTTCGGCATGGCGGGAACAAGTGGAATGAGGATGAGGCTTTCCTTTGATGTAGACTGGTGCGAGGTGGGGTCTTCAACAACGATGGAAGAAAAACCCATATCTAGATGTTGGGGGAACCATGCTTCGCGACGCCGATGAGCAGTAGTTGAGTATGGGTCCGAGGGAGCTTGGGGGCGGATTTGGGTGCGTGATCGGACAATGCTGGGGAGATGATTTATTTATTTATTTAAATGAAAATAGATGAAAAGCTGATATTTGGTGAAGAAGAACAACCCAACCGTTATATTGCCCCTGCCAGTGGAGAGTTTTTTGCCTCCTACAATAGAAATGCCCATTAAAAAATCTTAATTGTTAATTATATAAACCAGAAAACCTCAATCTTTTTTTTAGACAAATGATCTCATATTTCACTTTTATGTTATTGTAACAGAATAACCTAACAGTTGAGTAAGCTAACAGTTTAAGAGGTTACAAAATCGTTTAACAATCAAATTATTTATATAATATTATGTTATTTATGTTTAAAATTATAATTCAATCAACTTTTTAGTTAATATTTCATAGCTCTCTGAAACTAATATTACATTTTAAAATTAAGGAGAATACATATTATGTTTGAAGTTCAAGAGACATTCGTAAGTGGATTATAATTGTGGAGAAATTTTTGTACTTAAACCCATTATTTTCATTTGTTTCCCGGGGAATTATGCTTGTGGGGTCACATGGGGTGTCGGCCCCGTTTCCACCTCTCCTTGCGTGAATGGTGTTGCTCACGTTCTTTTAACCTTCCTGGCATGTGAGCTGTTAAATGTTTAATGTTAGTCAACTGAAAAATAAATTGAGTCAACAACATTGTTATTCCCCATGTACTTTAACTTCTGTTTTTGGTAGTTAAATGTACGTGTACTCAACTTGGATTTGCCCCCAGAGATGGACTTAAACAGAAGTGTTCCCGCATACCCTCAAAAAAGAAAAAAAAGAAAGTGCCCACGTCCACTAATACTGCTGTGAGGGACGTGCAACCAAAAATGAAAATAGGGATATTCATAAAGATTCCTGTATTTAAGTTTTACAAAAATATTGACAAAAATATTAAATTGATAAAAATTAATGTAAAATATAAAAAATCATCTTAAAACACTTTATTTTTAACGAGACTTTAAGAAACTGTGAAAGTATTAATAATATAGAATTTAGATAAAAGTCGTAACCAAAATACTAAGTATAATACAAGTGCTTTACATGCATAATTTCATACAAGATAAGAAAACATCAATACTAAAAAAAGCTTCCAGGATTTTAAAAGGTATTTGAAATATCTTTTTGGTTTAAACATTATTGATATGAAGACACAAAGTTTGACTAGTTTCTTATATAATTCTAAAGGTACCCTGCCACTACCTCTTAATGTATAACAATTTGTGAGTTGACCCAATTACTAAGCGTTACAAATTAGAAGTCCTAAGTCTACTGAGAATGAAAATATACGAACAAAAAATAAATAAGAACACAAAAAATTTATAGTGGTTCATCCTCGATGTGAGAGCTACATCTACTGTCAGTCGTTGTAAAATAATTCATTATGATGATGAAGGAGTTTACAAGAGAAAATAATACTCACTCTCTCTCAAAAATTTTTTCAAGCCTCTCTTTTACTCAATTGTTAAGATTCACTCTTGAAAGAAAAGACCTAATATATTTATTTATAGGTTTACAAATAATGGGCAACAAACCACCAATAACACAAAATGCAGACTTCAGCATGTCGACACCCGCGGTCACAGGCTTTTCTTACATAACCGCATGAGATGAAATATCGCCCTTGAACTAGCTATCTCCATGCGCGGCCGAGAAGCTTCAAGGGCATGGCCCGCGATGCTTTTGTCTTCTATTGCGACCACATAAATCCTTCTCTACGGGGGCGCACAACTAGGACCCAAGTATTTTCTTTGTATTTTCACATTTTCTATCACCTTTGTAGTAAAATCCTTTACGTGGGGTGATATTCTAAAAGGCATTAAATTTGGCTCCATACTTCTTAACACTAAAAAGTAAGAAATAGTACTAACTTCTTTACTTTTCCAGTTCTCTTTAGTTTTATCATCCTACAAATTTGGTCGTCCCTTTATATAAAGTTCATCATGATTCAAAAGAGAAGAATGCTAGCAACACTCTCTTCTCACTTTTTTTTACACTCTTTTCAATCACTACTTGACACATGATATCCATTAATGTTATAAATTATTATTTAAACATAAAATAAGATAGTAAAATCCACGTATCATGTAGTGAATGGAGGAAAAATGTAAAAGAGAGTGGGAAAAAAGTACAACTTGTACTCCTCTTCAAAAGACTACACTAGTACAAAATGTGGATTCCACGACGGTTTATAACCGTCGTAGAAAAATTTCGCGACAGTTAAAAAACCGTCGTGGAAACCTCTGTCGTGGAATAAGATAGACTTTTTACGACGATTTTTTACCGTCGTGTAATAGAATAATTGGGGCGCGAGATTGGTGGAAGTGTTAATTTTTCACGACGGTTTTGGTGGAAAACCGTCGTGGAAGCTCAGCCTTCCACGACGGTTTTCATCAAAATCATCGTGGAAGCTCAGCCTTCCATGACGGTTTTGGTGGAAAACCGTCGTGGAAATTTGGTATTTTCTACCAAAAAAAAATCTCCTGCAATTTCAATTTCCCACATGATGGCCAGTCCCGTATATTATCCATTACATCAAGACCCTAATTACATACAATAATTGTTATATATTAAAAATTAATTTGTATTTACAAGATCATTTTACACTTGCGCTATTTTGAGCACTTTATTAATCTACTATGACGTGTACCTATCTAAAAAGCACAAACCTATTTACAAATTGTACCCACTCTAATCTAACTTTATGTATATCTATATGTATATAAACTTCTTTTTTTCCTAAGGCTTGTATACCACTTGTAATTATATCCTGCATGAAATGTAGAATAAAAAAATCACATTCTATGTTTCCTTGTTATCTTGGGCACTTACGTTTAGAATATAACATTCTGTTTGGTCAGTTTGTGACACTGGTTCCCGCTTGAAGCTTCCAATCGTTAAGCGCCCTAATACATCATGTTTAAATAATAAATAAATTAATAGACGATACAATTATGTGAGACTAAAAACAATTAATTTTGTAAGACAATATTAATACTTACAATCTTGTGACTAATAAGAAATCCTCATGTGGTGGGTGTCCGAGGGGGTCAAACCAATATATTTGGTCCTCCCATAGCGAAATAAGTCCTAACATCCAATGTTGTCCAACGTTGTATGGCAGGAAGAATAATTTCCCCCTCGGTGCTTCAGCTAATAGGTGGAGGAGTGATGTGGCACGCTCTCTATGATCACTCTACAGGTCTCTTATAGCACTTGAAACAATAGCCAGAGATATGAAGCCAAAATTTTACGCCATGCCTTGAAGTTCACAATATTCTGCCAAAAAACTACAATAAAAAATATTACAGTGAATTATTTTAAAACACCTTACAACTTTACGTATATATTTAAAATACTTAAATAAGGCTAGAGTTATCACCTGAGGTATACGAGGATATAGTTTGCCCTGATTTCTTCGAAGCTGATAAAGTCGTAAACGTCTTCATACCCCACAAAGATAGGGAAATCATTGCTAGTGACATTTACCGGTATCAGGCACTGAATGGTCGACCCATCGTGCATGAAAGAATGTACGTATAGAGCTAACTGCATAAACTCTTGTGGTACTGAAGCGAAGTTAAATGCATGCAGCTGCTCATTAGCAACAGTTTGTCCTTGGCGTTGTTGAACCTCAGGTTGTGATTCTCTTGCTTTTAGAGAGCTTTTCTTTTTTTGCCATTTCTTTTCGCTTAGATCTTTGGGAACATGGCTAGGTGCTCGACTCGTCTTTGTCAATGTGATGACTTCAACTAATCTCTTCGGCCATGCGACAAAGCTTCCTATTGCTTCACCCACAGTTGTTGCCTCAAGTGTTGGAACAGGCAATTCAG
>CAMOHE010002487.1:0-19207 GCA_946598075.1 Artocarpus hirsutus
CACGGAATCTTCCGATAAGTTCGAATAGTTTGTTTAGGAACCGAAGAGAATTAAACCTCAAATTGTATGTAAAAACTTATTGTCATTGAACGAAATCTGTTACAATATTTATAGTGTTTTCCGCTTTGCGAATTTGAGCTCCTAATTGCCCTATTGATTTCGGGTAAATCAATTACCAGCCAAAAAGATGCTAAATCTAAAGCAAATAAAGTAAGTTTCCTAAATAGCTTAAAAACCTTACAATAATATAAAAGTAAACGCATGTTTTGTAAAAAAAAAAAAGGAAACTAGACAATAATCAAGCAATTAGCTGATTCTTCTCGCCACTTGTCGCCTCAAATTGGGAAAGTAACTGAAATGGAAAGTAGCCAGATTATTTGCAGCCATAGGATTATTCGGTCCCTTCTAGAACTTGAATCACGCATTTGTTGGTCTGGATGTCACATGCAATTCCCTCAATGGGCCTCCATGCGATGGCTTGAGCCCAAGATGCTTGAATCAACCCAATAAGCATTTCTTTAAATTTCTTTGCACGAGCTCTCGTAACTGGACCAATGGGAACTTGAATTGGATCTAAATATGGCTCTTCCCTTGTGCTCTTGTTTGTGCTACCGATGCCCTCATCATTCAATGATGCGTCCCACATCGGTTAGAGAGGGTGGTCTTGGGTGTTATATATATGGGTTCACAAACCTCCCCTCACGAGCTAGCTTTTGGGGTGGAGTTAGGTGGGTTCGTATCATGTGGTATCAGAGCCGAACCTCTGCTGGTCGGGTGGGAGCATGTACAAAGGTTCCCTACCGCCCGTGCGGGTTAACGACGGAGTTGGCACGAGGACGTGCAGTCTAAAGGGGTCGGGAATGATGCGTCCCACATCGGTTAGAGAGGGTGGTCTTGGGTGTTATATATATGGGTTCACAAACCTCCCCTCACGAGCTAGCTTTTGGGGTGGAGTTAGGTGGGTTCGTATCACCGTACTCCGGGGCGTGACAACACACGGTTTGGTCCTTTTGATAGCTTCAAAACCGAGAATCATATTTCTTCAAATCTTCTTAAGTGTGTAATCTGAATTTTTGCATGCATGTTTAGACCTTTGCTTTGCCTGAGCTGATGCCTAACAGATTTGAATGGTGAGGGTTTTTTTTTTTTTTATGGAATTGATGAGGTTTTAAATCCTTTAATTCAGGGAAAAAAAACTAAACCCATTTTAACTCAATAACGTCGCAGTATTTTTAGGAGAATGAGGGAAAAAGGCTACCCTTATGAAGAATAAAAATTATTAAGCTAAGTTTAAAACAAAGTTAATAAATAGGGAAAAATATATAAATGTTAATTTATAAACTAATTGAAATATCCTCACTGATACTCATATATCAGCAAATATTCTTTTTTCCTTTTTTAACAAAATCAAGCAAATATACTTCTTCACTCCATCATCATCATCATCATCATCATCATCATAATCATCATCATCTTCTTCTTCTTCTTTTCCTCTTCCTTTTCCTCTCCGACCACAAAAACATTGACATCACTTCTTCGACGATGGCGACGACTCACATGAAGCTTCCCCCATGATCTAAGGAGATCCCTCACCTGTAACTGATCGAAGGAGATAGATCTCCCTTACGATGATGTCATCGAATTTGTCTTCTCTGACCACAACCATGACCCACGAAGAAGCTATATGTTCAGAGAAGATCACGATTTGTAGCCATCACATGATTTTCACGATGGAGGATGTCCACAAGAACAAGATCTAGCATGAGCTTGCACTCACTTTCACAATCTAAGCCTCGCTATCGATGTCGTCATCTGATCTTTGCCATCACCCTCACCGTTTTGAGCCACATGCGCAAGCCGCTGTACGTTGGCTCATTTGTGTTGCTAGAGAAGAAGCAGAGGGGAAGAGAGAGAGATTTTTCAAGAGAAGGAGAAATTGCGAGTGGGGATAAAATAAATAAAACTAAGGGTAAAATAGGAGCGAAATAGAAAAATTAGATGTTAAAAATTATATAAATATTATTTACTAACATATTTTTAAAAACTACAACTTAGCAAATATTAAAAATTGGAATTGGTCTATTTCGTGCAATTCGTCCTTTTTTTCTTTTTTTCTTTGTAATGGCAATAAGACCTAATCTAAGCCGACCATATATAAGAACTATACACACACACACATATATATATATAAATATTCTTATTTTCCAATTGATGATGTGACATGATAAAATTCAACTACATTAATTATCATAATTTTTTGTCAACTATCTACTTCATCATAACCATTAGATTTATATCAAATAGCTAATAATACTAAACCAAAAATTATGTTAAATAAATATTAAAGCAAAGACTAAATAAAAAAATTCTTGAGCATCAAGATTTATGTTTGATTTTTCTTTTTTTATTGAAAAATTTATCCTTTTATTCAATAATATTGTCGCCATCAATTTTCTTTGTTTCCTGAAATGTCAATTTGTTATACAACTACTAACATGCCATGCATTAAAACTTATCTCAGTATTCTTACCATATAATTGGCAACACCCGCTCGGATGGAAACTGGTGTTTGACATTTCCTAAAAAGTGTCATTCGAACCAATTCAGTTCAAGCCGTAATCCTTAATAAAGGATGAAAATAATGTAATGTATGAAAATATCCATATCTAGATTTTATGAGAATATCCACGAAATAGCAATATTGGTAAAAATTGATGTAAAAAATGAAAATATCTTCATTAGTAGAAATTGTGGAATACGCGGCATTTAGTTAACGCTGTTGTTGAAGAATCATGATATACTAGCTCTTATTTATTTTGAAACGAAACTGAAATGTTGTGGAAATAGGGAAAAACACAACAATACACAGAAAATACGAAACTCATCATGGAAATTGGTGTTTCAACGACGGGTTTTAAACTAGGCTTACATTACGATTTTTATTGAAAACCATGGTGGAATACCCAATTAATTCATAATTAGCCAGTAATAAGTGTCTTGCATATTTATACATTTAATGAACACATGTTATTAAATTTCGAGCATATAGAAGCATATCTTATGAGCGTGAGCGCTCTTTATTTTTAGATTGAATCATACATAAATGTGATTGTATTAAATAAATATGACATTGAATTATTAATATATGATCTAACGTGCTTTTAAAAAGTTCTAATTGCAGTGAAAAGCTTAGTTTATCGGTAAGGATGATTAAATGCAATCTATACTGATTTTTTTACCTATTTATACCTTGAAAATAGCTAGATTTCACTCGAATTGAAAGTATGCAAAATGGTTCAACTTGATCGATGTGTTAACTAGGTTATAGAAACTTAAGTTGCACTTCTTTGTACTTGATTTTATTGCCTAAATATCAACTCCTATCTCTTATTCAGTATCCTTTTCACATATGAAAACCTTGAAAAAGGTGGCAAAAGCTCCCAAGCAACCTCTTCTATCCTCTCACCTCTTTTTGAACAAGTCAAATGAACTAGAAACTTCAATTTTTCTTTTTTCTTTCTCCTGTGACTCTAAAAACATCCAGCATTTTCCCTTTCTTTCTCTCTATTTTTCATGTCCTCAAGCTCATAAAAACTTAAACAAGACCATAGAAACTTGGGTTACAAAAAACAAGCCAAGTTCTTACTATTTTGAGCGTGAAAATCAAGTGTTTTGGCCTCTAGTAGCCCTAACTTCAAGCTCTGTTAGGTAACATTTATATTTATGTTTCTTATTATGAAATAGTTATTTTATGTTATATATGATTATAGATTTAAAGGAAGGATAGATTTGAGCTTAAACCAAGCTAGTTGAACTAGATTTCTTTTCTATTGAAGTTTGATAAGTGTTTTATAATTTATTGTATCTATTTTGCTTATTATGTATTTTAAATTGTCTTCCTATGAGTAAAAATGATCAATGACTAGAATTGCATTCAGCTTATAATTAAAACCAAAATTAGGTCAAGTTGAACCTTTGTTGGCTTTCCAATGAATTGCTTATATGATGAAAACTTTATATGATATTCATTGCAACCTTATTGATATTTAATATTTGATATTGCCAATTGAATGAAGAAACTAGATTGGTTAAGAAATAATGAGAATGTTACAAGCTTTTATATTCTTGTTTTATCTTTAATGTAAATGTGTATATTTATGTTAGAAACCTTAATGTTTTGAGTGTATGTTAGTATAACATGTGACTTTATATTTGTTTGTTCAAGTATGTTATATGATTGAGAACATTTAAAATGATTAAGAACATTCATACTGTTTGGGCTTTGTTCAAAGCTGTTCTTTCTAAAAGTCATTACAATTCATGAGATTGAATAATATTAAGAACATCTTTATATGTGATGATTTTTCTTTTCATGAGATTGAAAGAAATATGATATGGTTATATTAGGCCCTTTAGCACAACAAATCCTCTTAGTTATATTAGGCCTTTTAGCACAACAAATCTCCTACAAGGACTGATCTTTTCACTCTATAGCAAATTAGAGTTAAGATAAGTAAAAACTACTATTTACTACATCACAAGAACTATGTCATGTTATACTTTAAGGTGCATCGATTGGAATGTTGTTATTTAGGAATGATATAGATTGTTGAAAAACATTCATGATTCATGTGATATGATCTAAAAAAGGAATGAGGTTTTTAACTAAAATAGAAATATGGTGCTTAATTGGTGGTCGAGTAGGTACATGACGCGGGTGGGACCGGCAAACCTAATAAAGGGTGGTGAATGCTTTGAGGTTAAAAAACCAAGATAAAAAAAGCCACAAAGGCTAAGACTAAATATGATAAATACCTGAGGTCTAACAACTAAGTTGGAAACCCCATATTTTTATTAATGCATTGGCCAAATTATGATGAACAGATTCTGAAAACCATGGCCTATCATTATCAGTTAAGCACCACACTCAAAGGATACCCAAAAGAAGAAAGAATTGTTGAAAGAAAACTGATAAAACAAAATGTCTGATTGCATTTTCATTTAATGTTCATGTTCATGCATTAGTTTCTGCTTATTGAGCCTTTAGCTTATTATAGTTCTTATGATGTTGGTGAGGTGGTTGACTAATTGTCCAGAGCTACCAAATAGAGATTTTTTTATATGCCATGTTTTAGATGAGCTTTTGAAGCTTATTTTGGAACTCTATTTTTTCAAACTTAGCAGCTCTATTATGATTATATAAACAGATATGTTACTAACTCTAGATGTGATAATATACTCCACATCCCAGTTTTGACTACTGTATATATTGTAAATAAGAAAGTGAATGAAACAGCGGTTTCAAAACTTTTTTGTACTAAAATGAATATTTTAAGTAAACTATAATATTTATAATATAAATGAAATTTTAATACTTTTTATCCTAACTAAAGCTTTTTACGAGCATATTAGTTGGCTTGAGGGGTATTACACATCGTGTAAGCTCTAATGTTAAAAACTATCATGTAACATAGGGTTTTTCTCAATAGCTTACACGATAGTTTTTAACAAATATCATCGTATAATCCTAGTTTAAACTTCAAATGCGAGATTCCCACTCAACTTGTTGTTTCAAATTTCAAATGATAAGTTATCAGGCCTTTTTTATTAATTTTAGCCTAGTTTAAACTTAAAATGGGAGCCCATTCCTCTTCAATAATTTATCTTCCTCTCTCTCTCTTTCTATGTTTGAACATAGGAGCCAAGCAGAATGAATTATATTTTGAGTCCATTCAGAGAGCCTATTCCTGTGGAAGAGGCCATGTCGTCATGATGGCACTGACAAGGATGACATTGCCTCACCTTAGCAAGATGGCATGGAAGTTCTCATTCACTTGATTTGTCGCCATGACGTTGGCCTTTGCCATGCTCATGATTGACTCCTTCATGACATTGAACTACTAGAAGTCACACTTTGGTGGCAAGTCTCCGACGGTAGCAAGTGTTGGTGACGAGAAGAAGGATGGCAAGCATAGATTTTTACTTTTTTGTGCAAAATCATAGATTTTGATGTTGTTTTGTTTTGTTTTTATTATTTTTGTGTGCTCAAGCTTAATTTATGGGAAGATTTTCAAAGTGAAGGATATTTTTAGCATATGTGTTGTAATACCCCTCAAGCTAACTAATAAGCCCGTGGAAAGCCTATTTAGTTAGGATAAATAGTATTAACACTTCATTTACATTATAATTGTTATGGTCTATTTAAAATATTTATTTCATTACAAAGGATTTTTAAAACTATTGTTTTATTCATTTTTCCAATTTGTAACATATACAACATCCAAAACTAGGATATGGAGTATACTATCACATCAAAAGTTACTAACATATATGTTTACAAAACGTAACAAAGCTACCAAGTTTAAGAAAAACAGAGTTCCAAAATACGCTTTAAAAGCTTTTCCAAAAATGGCATATGAACAAATCTTTCTCCGACAGCTCTAGATGCAAGGTCAACCCCTATCCTTGTACATCCTCTCTTGCATCAAAAGAACTATAATGAGCAAGGTTCAGTAAGCAGAAACTAGTGCATGAACATAAATAGTGAATAAGAATGCAATTAGATATTCTCTTTAATCATTTTTTCTTCAGCAAATCTTTTCTTTTACTTAAATTTTGGATACCTTCAGAGTGTGATACTTAACTAGTATTGATAAGCTATGGTTTTTGAAACTTATTCATCATAATTTGGCCAAGGCAACAATAATAATATATGGTTTCTTTCTTAGTATTTAGACCTTAGGTATTTGCCGTATTCAGCCTCAGTCTTTGTGGCTATTCTTTCTTGGTTTTTCAACCTCAAAGTATTTGCCACCCTTTACCAGGTCCGTCGGTCTCACCCGCGTCTCATCCCTACCTAACCACCAATTAAGCACCATACCCTTATTTTAGTTAAAAACCTCATTTCCTTTTTATGTCATATCATATACTCTAATCTATATTTCATGAATCATAAATGCTTTTCAACAATCTATATCATTGCCATATAACAACATTCCAATCAATGCACATTAAAACATAACATGCATAGTTTTTGTGATGCGGTAAATGATACCTCCTATTTACCTTGAGTCCAATTTGTGTTGAGTGAAAAGATCAATTCTCTTAGAAGGTAAGATGTACTAAAAGACGTAATATTATAAAATCATATTCTATTCAACTCCTCATAAAACAAACCAATTGGAACATGCCATAAGTTTTTATTAGAAGGGTTTTGCATTAAATTAAATACAAAGTGAACTAAGCATAACAATACCAAAATGCATACTTATGACCAAGGAATATGCTATATTTTTAGAAATACGATTAAATATAGAGATTAAATGTTCAATCATCTCAATAATCATGCATTTTAACTAATTTCTACTACAAATTATGTTATATCAAACACATAACAATTTTATTTCTTTTTAGTCAATTTAGATTTTCAATGAATTATTAACATTTCTAAACTTTAAGCATCATCGAGGGAAGTAAATAATCTTAAACAAATAGCCAAATCTAGAGAATCGAGCATAACACAAACCTGATTTTTTGTTTAACCTAGTTTTACGTTTTCTTTCATGAAATTTAGAAATAGCATTCTAACTAATTTCCTACTATTTTTAGGCATTCAAAATCATTTAGTAAACACAATAGGATCAATAGAAATAAAAGAGAGAATCAGATTCTACAAAGTTTTTAATTTTGTAAATAAACTAACTTAGTTAGCCTAGTTTTGCTTCAAATACATTCAATCTGAATTTCCAACACTACAAACAGATAACTAACTTTAAAATTGCATCAAAACACCATTAGTTCATCATAACATTTTATGAAAATGAAATACCTTGTAGGGCTTCAGCTTAAAGGGCTCTAGAAAGATTAAAACCACTATTTTCTAAGCTTAAAAGGGTGAGAACTTTGCATATTTTGTGTAAACTAAATTTTTATGATCTTGTTTTAGTTTTTATAAGCTTGAGAACTTGAAAAATAGAGAAAATGAAGTGGGAAGAGTGTTGGATATTTTTAGGGTTGTTGGAGAAAGAAATAAGCAAAAATAAAGCTTTCAGTTCATTTGACTTATTCAAAAAGAGATGAGAGGATAGAGGAAGTTGCTTGGGAACTTTTGCCATCTTTTACAAGGTTTGGACATCTAGAAAGGATGCAAAGTAAGAGATCAAAGATGATATTTAGGTAATAAAATTAAGTACAAACAAGTGCAACTTAAGTTTCTATAACCTAGTCAACACACATAGCATACTTTCAATTCTAATCAAATATAATTATTTCAAAGGTATAAATAGGCAAAACAATTAGTTTTGAATGCATTTACAATAGAAAAAATGCTTTCCAATCAATTTGTAACTATTTAGCACACTAATCTTCCTTCACTAAGAAACCATGTTTTTCATTGTAATTAGAGCTTTAAAAACATGTTGGATCATACATTAATAATTCAGTGTCATATTCAATGAATATAAGCACATTTATGCAAGAGTCAATCTCAAAAATAATAAGTACTCATGCTTATAAAGATATGCTCGAATTTATATAATGCGTGTTTACTAAATACATAGATATAGAAGATGCTTATTACTAGCTAATTGTGAGTTAATTGGACATTACAATCTCCTCCTTATAAAATTTCATCCTTAAAATTTAACATAATAGATAATTCTTGATACTTATTCCACATCTCTTCCTCTCTTTCCTAAGTGGCATGTTCCACTAAAAGATTCCTCCGTAAAACCATAACAAGTTGAATTTTTTTGGTCCTCAACTCCTTTTGTTTTCTATCAAGGATCTGTACTGGTTTATCCTCGTATACTAAATTAGTTGTTATCTCCAACAACTCATAACTTAAAAGATGTGAGGGATTTGTAATGTACTTCTTGAGCATGAATACATGGAAGACATCATGTACGCAGGATAATAACGGAAGTAAGGCTAATTTATATGTTGTGTTACCAACCCTTTCTATGATTTCAAATGGGCCAATATATCTTGGGCTTAGCTTTCCTCTTTTCTCAAATCTCATGACACCTTTCATTGGTGCAACTTTTAGGAATACATGATCCCTAACATTAAACTCTAGATCTTTTATTCTTTTATTTGTATAGCTTTTCTGTCTACTTTGTGCTATCTTCATTCTTTCACATATCTTTTCCACTGTCTTGGAAGTTTTCTATACCATCTTTGGACCAAGTAATTCTTTTTCTCTAACTTTATCTTAATGAATTGGAGGTCTATATTTTCTTCCATATAATGCTTCATAAGGTGCCATTCCAATCATCACTTGGTGACTATTGTTGTAAGTATATTCTACTAGATGAAGCTTTATATTCCAACACCATTGTGTATTGAGCATACAAGCTCTCAACATATCTTCTAGTATCTAAATTACTCTTTTTGATTGTCCATCACTTTGAGAATGAAATGTTGTACTAAATGCAAGCTTTGTTCCAATAGCGCTATGCAAACTCTTCCAAAATGCAAATATGAACTTAGGATCTCTATCAGACACTATTGAAACGGGCACTCTGTGTAATCCAACTATCTCTTTACTATACAATTGAACATACTAGTACATGGTATAAGTGGATTTTACCGAAAGATAATGGATTGACTTGGTTAACCTATTTACAATCACCCATATGGAGTTAAATCCTTTTTGAGTTCTAAGCATTCCAAGTGAAAAATCTATTATGTGTTCCCATTTTCACTTTAGAATTGATAACGGTTTCAACAACCCCATTGGTCTTTAATGTTCAATCTTAACTTATTGACAAGTTAAACATTCAGCCACAAATTTTGCTACATCTTTCTCATTCTAGGTCACCAATAATGCTGTTTTAAATCTCTATACATTTTTATGCTACCTTGGTGTACTGAATAAGGAGTCATATCTTATAATCCCATCATTAGTAATTGAGAAGTTTGGCCTTTGTCCTATATCAATTTTGTTTCTCAACCTAATTACATACTTGTTCACCTTTTGACCTTCTTTAATTTTATCATGTGGCATATGTTGCAATACTAGAGGTGACAATCTGCCCATTATTTCTTTGAAGACTATTTCAAGTTCCAACCTTTGAAAATCTAATAATATTGGCTTTCTAACAACATGGAAGGATGAAATTGTTTTTCTAATCAAGGCATTAGTGACTACATTTGCTTTACCAAGATGACAATTGATTACACAATCATAGCCCTTCATAAGTTCTAACCATCTACTTTACTTAATATTTAACTCCTTCTAGGTGAAGAAGTTTTTCAGACTCTTATGGTTGGTATAAATCTCATACTTCTCACCGTATCGATAGTGTCTCCATATTTTTGAAGCAGAAACTCCAACAGCAAGTTCCAAATCCTGGGTTGGATAATTCCAAAATTATCTCAAAATCAACCATATTTAAAACTACGAGATCCACATATAAGTTTCTATCACCAATTTCAACCGAGCAAGCCTTTAACATTTTATTAGATTCTATTTCTTCTCTAGATGGTAATGTCACATTATATCTCACATTCAATACATCTGGTGTAATGCCCAATTTCTTCACAAATGTACTTAATGCAAATGAAACGTAGACCCCGAATCTATCAATACCTTTGTAGCTACTCTAGAAATTAAAATATTACTAGAGGCTACGGAGGCAACTGCATTAGTTTGTTCCACTATCATTGCATTCACCCTTCCTTGGACATTCTTTTGCATCTGGGACATTTCTTTGCCAAATGTCCTAGCTTTTTGCACTTGAAACATAGATTACTACCTTTATAATACTTACCAAAATGATTTTTCCCATACTTAGCACATAATGGATTCTCAATTATATTAGCAACTTACTCAACTTTAGGCCACTTACTGTTTCCCTTTATGGCTTTTGTTTTACCTTTTTCCACTGGGTAGGATTCTTTGGAGTAAATCATGACCTTCTTTTTGGCAAAACTTCTCAATATCTTTCTCATCTTGATCTGTCATACGCCTTGTTGATCAACTCCTTAAACTCCATTGCATAAGACATTCTCACATCCTTTCTAATTTTGGGATTATGACCTCTCAAGAAGTGGTCTATCTTTTCATTGCTATCTTTTGCAATATAAGGGACATGTTTATAACCTTTATCAAATTTTTGAACATAATCACACACCAATATCCCTCCTTGTTTCAGTTTCATAAACTCTTTTACTATCAATGATCTAGCATCCTTGATGAAATATTTTTCATAGAAGATCTTCTTGATTTGTTCCATATCAACTCATCCATATTCACTCCAAGCTTAATTCCTTCCCACTAGGTTCTAGCCCCTTTTTGAGCAAGAAAATTGCACAAAGTACCTTTTTTGCATCACTAATCCTCATGTAATCAATGATGGCATCCAAGGATTTCACTCGTTCCTCTGCAACTGATGGGTTCTCAAATTTCTTATAAATAGATTGTGAAAAGAAGAATAGAACAAAGAGCAATTGTTTTTTTTTTCTTTAATGAATTTTTTTATAATTTGAACGATAATATTTATGTAAAGGTAATCTTTCTTACTAAATTCTTGGTTAAGCTGATACATTCAGTTTTGTATTTGTGACGATTTGTTGATACAACGAGATTATTGCTTTTAGGCTGAAGACGATAAGAATTTTTTATTTTTTATCTTGACTAAAGCTTACATGATGGTTTTTGAGAAAAATCGCCATGTAAGTTATTTGCCTCTCTAATCTTACATGACGGTTTTTAGTGAAAATCGTTGTATAAGATTCATTTTACACGGCACTTTTGAAATAAAACCATTGTATAAGATGTATATAAAACGCCCCCAGTCTTGACAAAAACCAATGTTCTATGATGGTTGACGGATGATTACTCGACGGTTTTTTAACCCTTATGTAAACTTTTCACAACAGTTTAAATAATCGTGAAATAAATAATTTTTAGTAGGGCTTACAACACTTTATTTTAAATAAGACGTTAAGAAGCTCTAAAATAGTTAATTTTATGTATGGCAAAATAATTATTTACGATAAATATGCATGATGAAAAATGATTGTAGTACAATAAATGACAATAATACATTAACAAATTAAGAAAAAATGGTTAAAAGTATGCTTAAAGCAGGTATTTTACATCCATAGTTTCATGCAACATAAGAAAATGTCAAGACCAAAAGAAGCCTCTAGGATGTCTAAAGTTATTTGAAAATTAGAATACCGTTTTGGTTTAAATAATATTAATACAAAGATATGAAATTTGAATACTGTCTTATATAACTTTGAAAATCTTCCAAGTTCAAAAAGTAAAGAAAAGAAAGGTCATGAATCTCACTACAATATTCAAAAATGAATTGGAAAATAAATAACTATAGAGTACTTATTTTTTATTCTCGGTTTCACGACATTTTCATAAAATTTCAACGATATTTTGTTATTTAATAGTATACTTGTGTGAAAACTAATATTTTCCGAAAAATATCTATATTTATGGATATTTTTATGAAAATTTTTGAATATTCAGTGAAAAAGATACTACACTATTCTTTCCATTTTGAAACTTTCAAAATATGGAATTTTTTGTTAAAAATATAAACGAAGATGTTAGGCGTTCAAAACTTTTATGCTCAATTCAAATCTATTTACCACAGGCTATCCTTTACTTTTTTTTTTTTTTTCCTCTCTCTTTTATAACTCAAGCTTAAAAATGTAAGAACTTTTTTGTTCTCAATTTTGATTGAAATGATTTTTTTTCTTATAAGTTTGTAGAGGTGTGGATCTACAATTGAAATAAATCATGTTGGTGTTTTATTAGCAAATTAATTTGAATTAATTGAGCCTTTGATTATCATTATTAGGTTCTAAACAGGATTCAAAACTATAGGGGTGTTAAAAAAATCGGCTAATCTACCCAAATCGTCTAACCCAAACTAAACTGGTGGTTTTTGTTTTAATTTTGAATGGTTTGGGTGGTTCTTACGTAAATATTTTAGATGGTATAATTAGTGGTATGAACTTCTAAACAGCCATTTAAACCACCCATAAAATTGCCCACTAAATCTCCATATTATATAACTTTTATTTTTAAAATACGTATATGTAAATTTTATTATTTATTATTTTTTTCATTGGTCATTACAAAAAGTTCTACCTATATAAGATGCACCTTTCCACAATATATAACAACACTTCTTCTAATTACTATCATCGGCATCTAGAAAAACAAAATCGAATTAAAAAACCAACATATACAACCAAGACTAACTCATAGAATTGAACCATAGCCTCCCCCCATCTAGCAACCAATGTCTTCTCTCTCTGCACCTTTCCATAATCTATAATTACACTTCTCTTAATAACTCACATCAGGATAAAAAAAAAATCAAATTAAAAAACCAATATATACAACTAAGACTAACTCATAGAATGGAACTCTAGCCTCTCCCCATCTAGCAACCAATATCTTCTCTCTGTACTGCTGCTGGCCTACTTGCCATATCATCACTGTTACGTTGTCTCTCTCTACCATTGGACCAACTCACCACGGTATCGATTAAGAATATTAATAGATAGAGGGGTTTATCAACACCAGTAGAAAGCTTTAATTCAAGTGTAAAATTTAATTATGTTGCCTTACGTTATTAGTTATATTTTTGACTTTTAGTTTGGCTGTTGGTGAATTTTGACTTGTGTTATTGTGATTTTTTAGTTTGGTTTTTGGTTTGTATTAAAAGTTTAAAAGGTAATTTTTAGATATTGTATAATTTTTGTTAAATGTTAAAAAAAATTAATATTAAGCATAGACCGCCTAAACTAGACTGCCCAAACCGCTTATGACTAATTTGGTTGAGTTTGGTTTTATAAAAAGTATCTAATTGCTCAAATCGTCCAAAAATAAAATTTATTTTTGGTTTGGTAAGTATTTTAAAGAAAAAAGCCATCCAAACCATGCGTGTAACACCCCTAGTTAAAGATAATTACAATAAATATAAACAAATCAAAGTAATGGGAATGCTTAGCGTTAATACTACACCAATATTTATAGTGGTTTACTTATTTTTGAGTTATGTCCGTTATTAAAGAGTCTCTTCATTAAATGAAAAGTCTGATACAAATTACAATAATTTTTAAAAATTCTGGAAAAAAGGTGCAACTGCTTGTGTGCGTATCAATTAGAGGGCGTGTGAGTAAATGAAAGTATGTAACCCTTCCTATGGGCCGATTTATAGATAATTGCTCGATTTGTGCTTGTGAAGTTCATAGCAAATGCCGTGCAATTCGAACTCAAATTTCAGGCGATTTGAGTCAAATTTGTATAGAGCGACAGTGGAAATGACAGGATCAAGCTCCGTACGGTTTTATAAGCTTTGGATGTACGCTAGCTTTATTGCCTTGTGTTCCTTCTTAAATTCAATGCAACTTTTCGTGTAATTTTCATTCAGCGACAGTGGAAATGAGAAGATCGAGCTCCGTACAGTTTTATAAGCTTTGGATGTACGCCAACGTTATTGCCTTGTGTTCCTTCTTAAGTTCAATGCAACTTTCCATGTTTCCTTGACTAGGTTGCCGCACATTTAAACTTTAAATGAACAAAGCCTTGAAACCAATGAATTCAGCGAACTAAATAGAAATTTAGTGGCTGCGACTCTCAAGAGAATGTGTAAGGATGGTCCCATTGCATTTTAGTAGTGAATTTAGCTCTCAAGATTGTTTTTGGCAGGTTTTTGGCCGTTATAATCAAGTAAATTCGATGATTCGATGAATTGCATGTAAATTTTTGTATTTACAAATTATAAGAATAATACTGTATTATTCGGCCGCCAACGGTCTAGCGAAGTCATCGGTAAATTTTTACATTCATACGGTAATACAGTATTACTAAGTTAATACTTCATTACCCAGCTGCGGGTGGTTCAGTGAAGTCATGGATGAATTTTTTGTATGTACATGATAAGATATTATTACCACCAGGTTAATACTGTATTATCTAGCTGCAGGCGATTCAGCGAAGTCGCTAGTGAATTTTTGTATTTATATGGAATATAGTATTACGAAGTTAATATTATATTTTCCTACTGGCGGCAATTCGGTAGAGTCGCTAGTGAATTTTTGTATTTACTCAGTAATACAACAATATCAGGTAAATACTATAATACAACATTACTAAGGTAATACTGTATTACTCAGCCACCGACGATGCCGACCATAGAGGAGAGCGAGAAATATAGAAGATAAATAGGTAGGAGTATTTTAAGGTTTTTGTTTTTAATTTCCATGAGATATTACTCAATTTATCATGATATATTATTTACTACATATTTTAAAACTGTATGACATTATTTATTAAGTTTTAACCTAAATATTTTATTTTGCACTTTTCCCTCGAAAATTTTATTGAAATCGAATTCGAATCAATTTTGCTCTAATTTGATAAAAATGATTCTACAGTTCCAATTATTTTTATTACAATGTCTTTTTTTTTACAAAATTTAAACAAAAAACAATTATAATGATAAAACCTGTTTCAGCTGCTATTCAAAATAGACTTATTCAGTTTAATCCAAACCCAATTTTAAAAATATTCTGGTATCATACTCTGACTCCACTGACCCGACCCACCGACCAAACTTTTCCATCCGTTGACAATTCCCATTTCCCAATCAACTGCATTTCTCTGCCTTTTTTTTTTAATAATTATTTTTCTTTATTTATTTATTTATTCAAGAATTATCTTTTCTTTTAGGACATCTTGTCTCTGTAAACTTCTATAAATACCTCCCTTAGAGATGCAACAATGGGCCGGAGCCCGTCGGCTGGCCCGAGCCCGTCCTGCTACAGTGGTCGGCCCGGCCCATAAATGTTGGTGGGCTGGGCTGGGCCAAAATATGTCGGCCCATGGGCCGGCCGGGCACGGCCCATGAAAAATCATGGGCTGGCCCGTGTAGGCCCATAATGAGACGACCCATCTTGGCCCACAATGAACAATATTTTTTATGTTTTTTATGTCTTTTTTTTTGTTTTTAGTAATTTTGTAAACATCTTATGTATAATTATATCGATTGCATTTTTTTTTCCTTACCAAGGTTTTGTCCCATTAGGCTTTCCTTAGAAAGGTTTTTAATGAGGCAATCGTAAATAAAAAATCCATTTTTATATTTTCCTTGACTATTCAAACTTTTATATTTATTAACTTGTTTAAAAATTCAAAAATTAAAAATTGCATGCTTAGATGAACTGGCCCATTTAAACCCATGATAAACCAAGATGGGCCGGCCCATTTAAGACCCACGGCACGGCCCGACACGACTCACGGCATGACCCGACACGGCCCATGTAAAATTGGCCCGTGGGGGGTCGGACAAGGCTAAAGATATTTTAATATAGGCTGACCTAGCTCGTCCCATAAAATTGATGAGCCGGCCCAGCTCGGCCCACAAAATTATTGGGCTGGCCCGACCTGACCCGCAGCCCGCATGAGCTTAAGAAGAACAGGCCGGGCCGTTCTTGCATCACTAACCTCCCTAATTCAATTCGGTTCAATTGCGTACCTTCTCCGTATTTTTCTCCTTCCTCGCTCTTCCCGATAACTTATTTAGCTCATTTCCGCTCGAAGCTTTTTCTCCAAGTTCTGTTACCGAAGCCATGTCTCAGGTTTCGATTTCGTTATCTTTACGCTTCCATAGATACTTCTCTTTCTAATTCTGGTTTTGTTAGCCAATTTCCCTTCTGATCTCTACTTTTTTTTTTTCCCCGGTTAAAGACCTAATTTTTGAATCATCTGTGATTCTAATTTTTGCTTCTTTTTTTTTTTTCTCTTTTTGGCTTTTGCATTGTGAGTCAGTTTGATGTATAAATTTATAACTTTGGATTCTTTGATCCCTAGTTCTAACTGATTATTTTTGTTAGAAGCTCATCATCAAAGGCTAATTTTGGATGATTTAGGTTTTTTTTTTTTTTGAATTCTTGGTATTTGTGGATTTTCGGGAAGGGGAAAAAAATGAACCCAGGAATAAACATCTAGCTTTTGTGGATAGAAAGATGATTTGTGTGTCGTGGCAAAGTGCTAAATCCGAATATTCTCTTGAGTGGACGCCACTGTTTTGTTTTGTTTTGACCTGCTTTTAGTCGAATTATCTTTTTTGTTGAATAGCTTTGAACAACGGTAGAAATGATAGTCACAGGCACAGAATTTAAGTATTTTAATTGGTGTTAGTATCGAGGTAAGAGCAAAATTAGTTTAGACAATTTGAAATAAACTAAAATATTTTGACTTTTGAGAAATTCGTAGTCCGAATTTAGAGCACAGCCTAAGCTTTAATTTGGGTTTTTTTTTTTTTTTTTTCTATTTCTGTACAAACTCCAATCTGAGATTTGGTTGGTTGTGGCTGCAGACCGTGGTTCTTAAGGTTGGCATGTCATGCCAAGGCTGTGTTGGGGCTGTGAAAAGGGTCCTAGGGAAACTGGAAGGTTGGTTCCTTGAATTTATCTCACTTTTTTCTGGTTATGGTTGTGTTTGAGCGCACTTGTTTTATGTCAAGAATTCTGCAACTTTGGGATTTGATAATCCCCAGGCATTTTTTCATTGGTAGAGTGGAGAAAATTCTTTCTTTTTTTTTTTTCCTGGTTTTGGATTGCCAATCTTTTTTTTCCCTTCCTTATTCCTTCATTTTTTGCTTCTATTATTGAGTTTGAATAGTTTCGTCTCTCTATGGTTCCACGTTTTCATCTTGTTTTATTATTTATATGAGTACACTGTGTTGCATGAAAGTTCTTATTTGTAAGATGTATATGCTTCACTTAAAGTCACTCACTTATTTCTTATGTCCATTAAGTTCATCTCTGATGTAAATACTGATTTAGAAATTCACTACGGAGATTTGGTTGTCTCTTATTTGCATCCCAGCTTTCGGGGCTCTGTTTGGATGGTTGGATATATACCAAATAACATGACAATAAGCACATTAAGATCAAATTAGTTCCGGGATCTCGTCCACGTCATTCTAATTGGGGGTTGTTTTATGGTAGTTGAAATCTTGTACCAAATTATTCTTATAATAAACAGTCTTGTGGTGTTTTATTGATGAAGTTTGTGAATGGTAATTCTTTTTGTCATCATTTTAGGTGTGGAGTCATACGACATTGATATAGAGCAGCAGAAGGTGACAGTGAAAGGTAATGTGCAACCAGAGACAGTTTTGCAGACTGTCTCCAAAACAGGAAAGAAGACCGGCTATTGGGAGGCAGAAGCTGAAGCAAAACCTGCTGATGTCGAACCTAAGCCTGCAAAAGCTGAAGCAGAACCAGCAGAAACGAAATCAAAGCCGGCAGAAACTGTGGCTGCTGCTTGAAGTTCCTACGAGTTTTCCATTGTGGATGTGGGTCTGTGAAGGATCTGTCATCTGTTTTATATTGGACATGTTTGTAGATTATGATTATTCGGTGGGCTCTTAGTTTGTAAGCTACAACATCTCATCTGGTGGCTTGTTGTATGGCCTCCTCTATGAATAATTCCATGGAGACCACGCACTTTCTGTTTCTTTACTTTTGTTTCTAGCTGTTAAAAAGTCATTTGTGTACCTTTTGCTTGATTTGCAGAAGAAAATGCATGAAGAAAACTTCGAATGTTATGGGAGCTCTAAAATTTCTGTGATATGGTTTTCCAAATTGATGAAAAATGTTTTTATTAGAAAATCAAATTATGGTCCTAAATAACATATACTTTCAACTGTAATGAAGAGTTTATTATCCTTTTTATCCTTTTTTTTAACGTAATGGAAGTGAAGTAAACAATATTCAGACATGTCATTCCTGTTGGGTTTGGTGCCCTAAAAGCTGTGACATTGTACATTTTGATGATAAATAAATAAAGTGAAATTTATAATTATTTTGGTTATGTGTTATGAATACATTTATAAACATCAAGAAAATTTCATGATTATTTATGTGAATATAAATTTAGCATATAAGTGTTATATGCTTAGGGATAAAATTTATAGATAATAATCTAAATAATCCGTAATAATTAATTAAAGTTTGGGATCTTTAATTAAACATTACAAGTACGGTCTAATCTCATTTAGAATGAAATAGTCATTATCTAGACTATAAATGTAGAAGACATTGGATTGGAGGTACTTTATATAATGAGATTATATAAGACTGGACCAGATAAATTATGAATCTCTAATAATCATCTGTTACAAATAGAGTGTTCAAATTTATCACTATGATGATCATATAT
>CAMOHE010002489.1:0-44451 GCA_946598075.1 Artocarpus hirsutus
AAAAATCAGCCTAAAATAAATTACTAACATTTCAAACCATGCTTTAGAAGGCAGATACTAAAATCATTCACTAAGTGCAAAACAGTGAGCATTCCCCACAATTATCCTCATAATAAATTATTAACATCCTAAAATATTTCCATAAAAAATTCTGCATGCAATAAACACTAAAAACATCATCATAACTAAAAATTACTTTATAATGAATTTCGTACAATCCAAAACAAGTGTTTGAATTCATAGTAAAAATAACTATAACCAGAACGGTCAATGAATTACTTGTAATAATTATTCTTAAACAATTAAAATAAATGTATTTAAACCTCAAAATTCATATAATCATCATATTAAACATATACATATAGTAGCTCCTCATCTCCAAATAAAATTATAAAGTCATATAAAAATATTATATAATCGAGAATCTCTCCACTTTACATTTTCAGCAATCACATAACCTAGGTTTAATACAAATTCTATAACACATGGAATATTTACCATATCACCACCAAAATTTCCAGTCAATAATTTAATATATATAATAGCATGTACACACATTTTCGAGCAATAAAACATTCACTTGCATCAAAAACAACACTCATTCATATGTGCACAAAAACAGTCAGCAATTATTTTTCTGTGAGTGGTGAAGAGAAGAAATTCATAACTTTTTATATAAAATTCAAAATAACGTGAAACTTGGGGAAAAATCACATAACTCATGCATACATAACATATTAAAAAATTCAGAGAAAAATAAAATTCATAGATGAAGATATGGCAGTCAATTTGAAGAGAAGAAAAATTTTCAAACATGCTAAAAAAATTTAAACTCTTACCTTAGGATGAATTCTTCTTCAAGCTCCTTGATTTTTCTCCAAAGAAATTTTAATATTTTAACAAAGGAATTGCAAGGAATTTGAGAGGAAGACGAAAGAAAAGAAATGTGATAGGAAGAGAGAAATGAGAGAGAGAAATCGAGAGATAGAGAGAGAAATTAAAAAATGAAACTCCCATTCTTTGAAATAAATCAAAATTTTTTTGATTAATTGGGGGGCAAAAATCGTGGGAAGTGGAGAGGATTGGGCTAAGTCATTAATTTTCTCACAATTACCATATTTTAAAATCGTAAAACGGGAAAACTTATTCATTAATTCAAATAATTGCAAGGTCAAATGTTTTATTACCAAAATTAAAGAAATCATTCCATAATTATGTTATTTATTCAGAACAAATCATCCATATCATAAATACCACCTTATCACAATTTTGTGAAATTTCTGCTGACTACTTGTCAGCTGTCATCGGCCTGCCGATCTCAGAAGTTCGGCCTGCCGATCTCAGAAGTCCGGCCTGCCGAACTAAATTGTCTGGCCTGCCGAACTGCCTTAATACTCAAAAATCATTCATAACATTTAATTAACAATAAAATATAATTAAACACATAACATAAATGACATGAACATTTGAGCACATCAATTCCATGCGAGCGTCACCTGTCACAACACTTAAAATAAAATGGTTAGCACCATTTATCATATATCATAACACATCATGAGTATAACATTTATCATTGTCATTAATATAACATTAACATCGTCATTAACATAACATTATTCGTTACATCAAATTAGGCGGGCGTTACATATTTAGCTTCCATAGTTGAATCAGCAATACATGATTGTTTAGTGCTTCTACAAACTATGGCTCAACCACCAAAAGTAAACACTAATCCAGATGTAGATTTACGTGTGTCTTTATCTTATTGAAAATCTGAATCAATGCATCCAATGGAAATAAATTCTCACTAGAATATACTAGCATATAGTTTCTCGTTCTCCTGAGGTACTTGAGAATATGTTTAACCGCCACCCAATGATCTAATCTAGGATTAGATTGGTACCGACTGACTATACCTATTGCATAACAAATGTCGGGTCTTGTATACAACATGTCATACGTTAGACTTCCTACTGTAGATACATAAGGTACCCGTCTCATTTTTTTTTCCTCTTGAGGTGTCTTAGGACATTGCTCTTTTAAAAGATAAACCCCATAACGTATGGGTAAATAACCCTTCTTGGAGTTTTGCATCAAAAATCTGATAAGTACCTTATCGATGTACGATGCTTGAGATAGTATCAACAAATTGTTCTTGTGATCTATAATGAGTTGGATTCCAAGAACATAACTTGTTTCTCCTAAATCTTTCATTTGCAATTGGTTGGCGAGCCATTTCTTTACATTAGATAATATGCATACATCATTCCCAATGAGTAGGATATCATCTATATAAAGAACTAAGAAGACCACCTTTTAATAACCATAAGACTTGATCGCCTCATCAAATCTTAAGTTCCAAGATCTTAAAGCTTGCTTGAGTCCATAGATGGACTTTTGCAACTTGCAAAATTTTTGCTCTTGACCTTTGACTACAAATCATTTTGGTTACACCATATAGATGCTTTCCTCAAGATAGCCATTCAAAAAGGCAGTCTTGGCATCCATTTGTCATATCTCTAATCAAGACATGCAGCAATCGATAAAAGAATCCGAACAGACTTAAGCATAGCTACGGGTGAGAAAATTTCTTCATACTCAACTCCCTCCTTTTGGGTATAACCCTTTGTCATGAGCCTAGCTTTGAAAGTTTCAACTTTCCCATCCACTCTTTTTTCTTCTTGTAGATCCATTTGCACCCTATGGGTTTTATTCCTTTAGGTAGATCTATAAGTTCCTAGACTAAATTAGAGTGCATGGACTCCATTTCAAGGTTTATAGCCTCTAGCCCTTTCTCTTTCTCATAATCTTCCATTGTATCACGATGTGTCAATGGATCATGCTAACCATTATTAGAGATAACAACATGTGCTTCTCTAATTTTTCTGTAGCGAGCAGGTGGTCTCACAACCCTCCCACTACATCGAGGTGGTATGACATTCTGATCTAGAGATATGGTCTCCTCATTTTGTCCTTCGACAACAGTTGTCGATTGCAGTTTGATTTAATCAGAAAGTAACTCTTCAAGTACAACTTTACTATGAGGTTCATAGTTTATCATATAATCATTCTCGAGAAAAGTGGCATTTGTCGATACAAATACCTTCTTTTCTTATAGACTACAAAATAAACCTCCTCTCGTTCCCTTTGGGTATCCCACAAACAAGCATACTTCAGAACGTGATTCTATCTTCCTGGTCTTTCCTTTCAACACATGTGCTGGAACCCTCATATACGAATATGTCACATACTAAGTTTACGACCATTCCATTACTTTAAAGGTGTTTTTGGAATAGACTTAGATGGAACTATGTTTAGAAGATATACTACAGTTTGTGGTGCATATCCTCAAAATGGAGTAGGTAATGATGAGTAGCTGAGCATGGATCTCGCCATATCAAGCAACGTCTGATTTCTTCTCTCTACAACTCCATTTTGTTGTGGTGTTCCTCGTGCGGTGAGTTGTGATAGAATACCATGCTCTATCATATAGTCCTTGAATTTAGTATCAAGGTATTCACCTCATTGATTTGATCGAAGAGTCTTCACCATCTTTCCTAATTGCTTTTCAACTTCTGCTTGGAATTCTTTGAACTTTCTAAAGTTTCAGATTTCCTTTGCATTAGGTACATATATCTATATCTCGAATAATCGTCAATAAATATGATGAAATATTCGTAACTACCACATGCTTGTACATTCAATGGACCACAAAAGTCTAAATGTATTAGCTCAAGTGGTTCCTTGGCGCTTTCGTCTTTTGTAGAGAAAGGCCTTTTAGTCATTTTACCTTCAAGACAAGATTCATAAACTGGTAGAGAACTTACTTTTAGTTCTTTTAAAGGACCATCCTTTACTAGTCTATTAATTCTATCAAGCTTAACATGACCTAATATAAGGTGCCATAGGTATGTTTCATTATTAGAAGAAATCTTTTACTACTTAGGTTTAGGTTGTTCAACTTTGAACATTTTGATATTAAACAATGATTTTTCATTGGACCTCAAGGTGTAAAGCCTATTTTCCATATGTACAGAACAAATATCCAAACCATTTCTAGAAATATTAACATAATTATTATTAAAAGAAACATTAAACATTTGTTCAAACAACTTAAAAATAGAAATCAAATTTCTACAAAAACTAGAAGTGTAATAAATATTATCCAAAATTAAAAACTTATTTCTAAAATAAAGTTTAACAACTCCCACAGCTCTTGCCGAAACAACCTCTCCTATTTCCACTCTTATTGTTTGCTCCCCATCAACAAGCTCCCTTGAAGAACTAAGCATCTGCAAAGAAGAACAAACATGGTTAGTTGTCCTTGAATCAATTATCCAGGGTGAAGTATCATCTTCAACTAAACAAGCTTCTAGAACAAGTAAATCTGATTTACTGTTGCTCTTCTTCTTTTTGAGCTCTTGAAGATACTACTTGCAGTTTTTCTTCCAATGCCCAACTATGCCGTAGTGGAAACATTTTCCTTTGGGCTTCTTTTGCTTTGAGCTCTTTTTATTGTTGTTGATTTTGTTCTTCTTAGGTTGCCCTTAATTCTTAGACTTACCACTTTCTTCAGTTCTTTTCCTCTTCCTATTCTTTCAAGCAGAAGAGGAGGGTTGAGCTTCTGCAACATTTGCCTTAGCTTCTTTAGTCTTTTCTTTTGAAATAGACTCGAAGGTTTGTAACTCATTAAGCAACTCAGTCATGTTATATTTCAGCTTGTTCATAAAATAGTTGCTTTTGAACTAAAAAGAATGCAGGGGAGAGGGTTTCCAAAATCATCCCTACCTGTGTGGCTTCATCTATCACCGCCCCATTCACCTCGGCCTCATGGAGATAGTTAATCATGTAACATGTTCTCTGATCGAAATCCTTGCCTTCATTTTGGCATTCATTACTGTCTTAACGACTTCATGGCATGCCTTTTCAAAAGGTTTGCCAAACATATCTTGTAGAGACTGTATTATGTCATAAGCAGTTTTCATGCTTTCATGCTTCATCCTAAGCAAGTCAGACATGCCAGCCAAAAAGAAGCAACGAGCCTTGTTGTTTGCCTTGATCCAACAATCATATGCTTCTCCTACATTACGAAGGGCATTGGCAATAGGCGATGGAGGACATTCCTCCATCATGACAAACTTATAATTCTTGCAAATAAGTACTATATTTATATTTCTCTTCCACTTGACAAAATTATCTCCGGTTAATTTTTCATTTGAGAGAATGGCGATGATTGGATTAGATATTATTGCTGTAATAAATAAATAAAATGACATAAATTAAATGGTTGCATAAACATCATAAATAGATGTTTTGAAATTGTAAATGTGATGCGTGATGCATATAGAAAAACACATAAAATATTTTACTAATTCCACGATTATTCAATTTTAATAAATAAAATGTTGTCGTAGGGTAAGTCAAATTATTTATGAATTGAATTGAGACATTCTCAACTAATGAATATATTCAAAATATCACATAATTTCTACATTTATTAATAACCGTTTATTTTTGTCAAGATATATTAACAATTTAATTATATCTTTATGAGTATAACCCATTATTTCATATTTTATCAACTTAACTCAAAATTGCTACTGTAGGGTAGGTTAATTTTGAAATACATTGTAAAATCCTATCTCTTGGAAGCCAACCTTGTTATTATTTTAAATGGACACCCTTCGTAGGAAGGACAAAATCAAAGCATCGCAAGGTACAACTTAAATCTCACAGTGTTGTGCTAATAATGGAGACCACTAGTTATATTGTCATTTTATCTTCGCCCACTCATTATTTTAAAAAGATGTATTTTATCTTACGAAACATCCAATGTTTCATAATTCTACTAAATAAAAACAATTTTTAATTACTAGGTATATTTTGTGTTAATAAAATCCCATCCTATTTACACTTAAATAAATTACTAGATTTTCTAAAAATCTAAATTTATTATGAATTGTCTAAGCTACCCAACATTAAACAATTTAAAATTAGATAACTTAGAATTAATGTGAATTTTACCAAGTTTTAACTATTAAAACTAAATTCACATTATTTGGTTGATTAATAAAATAAATTAAAATTCAACAAAACCAACCCAATTAATTTAATCTCATTAAATTAATTCTAACACATATTAAATCAAATTATAAATAACTTTATAAAAGATGAAATAATATGCAAGTATATGCATGTCATGTTACAATAACTACAAATAGGCACTTTCTTAGATGACATATTATAATGCATGAATATGTTATTACAATCATCACATGAAAATAAAGCATGAAAATAAATAATAGATTTTTGACCAAGTCCTTTTGGATAATTAAAATTACAACCCATAAAAAAGATTAAAAAAAAATTACAGGAGTCTTCTTGTAATTATACATAATTCCTAGCTCTAATGTTGTAGTCTTCATCAGGTAGTTTACTTTGCAACAATCTGTTGAGTTACCTTTTAAAAAATTTGATAGGCCCAAGTTCTAAACTGGGCCAGGTGACCCAATGGACTTTTCTTCTTCATCTTCTTCACATGCAGCATCTTCTATTTTTCTTTGTGGATGTGCAGTAAACAAGAAAAAGAACAAATTGTTGTTGCAGACGTACTTCATGCGCTAATGGCTCTTATGCATTCATGGCTTTCATAGAAAGTTTTATAATTCTTGAAAGAAGCCCACGTGAAGGTACAGATTACCTTTTCTTTTTTTTTTTTTTTTAATAATAAAGAAGCCTATGTGCAGGTGCATTTAGTATCAATATGTGATCATTATCTTCTCTCTTATGATATGACCATTCACATGTTGCAGGTGAAGGAAAGAAGAAGAGAGAAAAAAAATAGAAAAGAAATAATAATGATAATAATAATAAATTACAAAAGCCTATGACCCTTTATGAGCTTACATAAATTTGATCTAATCAAATAGAAAAAAAATACCAATTCAAAAGGACTATATAATTAGCTACCAAAAATCCATTCATAAAATAACCATTCATCACATAAACAAAAATTGCAGTAAAAAAATTCAAAGTACCCACAACACATGCATCAAAAACATGATATTATCAAAATAAAATCATGTTAATTAAAATTATATATGCTCTAACCTGCTCTAATGCCATTTGTTGGAATAAAATATGAAAAGCAGCGAAAAAGATGGATCGTTAACAAACAAAAATTTTCCTAAAATTATTCATTGGGAGTTGTTATATAATTTTAATTAATAATAGAAAGCATTGAGAATTTTTACCAACCTTTTTGATGATCTATCAGAGTATTGTAGCTTTTCTCTTTGACACCACGATCTTCCAAGTCAGCCTCCACACCAATGAAAAGATGAGTAAACGTTAAACTGTAAGAATAAATTGACCTTATACTTTTCTGGATCTGCTATGTATTCAACTCATGAGATAGCAGACCTTTTTTGTCAGAGAAGAACTCTCAATTTTTCTCTCTCAGTATTTTGTAAAAGTTACGTGAAAAAGAATAACTATAGAGATAATTGTTATCTCTATCATTTTTATATCTGAGCAGTTAGTTATTTTTCACTTAATTTTAAATTTAAAATAATCATCATATCAAATATATGGGGAAGAGATATACTCTACATAACCTTATCTGTTTCCTTTTTTTTTTTTTAATTTTAAAACTGCATCACGTTGTGATTTTTTTAAATTATATATATATATATATAAATCCATTCACGTACGTTTAAGTTTTTTTTAATAAGGTTTCTTTTTCATACAACATATATATATATATATATATATATATATATATAAGTTTAAAAATAAAACGTAAATGTTACGATATATATATATTGATATATAATAAAATCTAATATATATATATATATATATTAAAATTTAAAAATAAATCTCGTTTATTTAAGAATGGATTTTAAACATAATCAATTAATTAATTAACTAATGCTTAGTTAAATACGACAACATTTATCACATTATATTATGTGTCACAGAGAACATTTTTCTCTATCACATTAATATCTTAATTGTGAAATAATTAATTCAGAATTCAATAATTTTAAATTAAATATGTAGAATTCATTATATGCATTAAACCTAATATAGTGTTATAGAGGTAGCATTGGGGACCTATGGACCTATAACCCAAACTCTAATAAATTTAACAATCAATTAAACTCTTTAATTAATGTGCCAAATTTATTAATTTCAGTGTTACTCCACTAAAAACCTGAAACTAGACTCTTGAGATTATAGTAAAAATTACTTAAAAATAATTAGCTAGTAGTCCATTGATATAATCATTACATGTAAGTCAGTCTTCCATAAATAGTTCATAATAAGAGCTAGGTTCAATTTTCGTTAACCTATCTTATTGTATCTTTATTCTTGAGTTCTAATAATTCTCTAATGAACAGTTAATTTATAATCTTATTACGAACGAGAGCTATGCTGTTCAAACCTCAAATTATCACTCAAAAGAACTATTCTTACTAACTTCCATAAAAAATGGATAGAATTCATATCTGTATAATATTATTTCCAGCCATTTATTACATTATGCTCCCAAGATACTATGATCTATGCTTAGACAAATCTTACCAAACGAGTGAAAAAACATAATGTCATAAACTGGAGTCTAATAAATACTCAGAATTAAGACTGTCAAATATATGATCATCATAGTGATAAATTTGAATATTCTATTTGTAACGGATGATTATGAGAGATTCATAATTTATCTAGTCCAGCCTTATGTAATCTCATTATATAAAGTACCTCCAATCCAATGTCTCTACATTAATAACCCGGATAAGACTATTTCATTCTAAATGAGAATGGTTTGTACTTGTAATATTTAATTAAGGATCTCAAATTTTAATTAATTATTACTGACTATTTAGATTATTATCTATAAATTTTATCCCTAAGCATATAACACTTTATGCTAAATTTATAGTCATATAAATAATTATGAAATTTTCTTGATATTTATAAAAGTATTCATAATCCATATAAGCAATCAAAATAATTATAAATGTCACTTTATTTATTTATTTATTAACAATATCTATAATATCATAGCTTTTAAAGCACCAAACCCAACATTATCTACCTATAATCTATAATCCGTCTATATTATTCTATATAGCTATTATTAAGTGGGAGTTCCTAACGTACTATTATTCAAAAATGCTCAATCTAGTTTGTCCTCTTGTGTTTTTCTATCTCTTTTCTTTTCTTTTATCAATTCTATGTTTTCTATTTATCAACTTATTAGTTTTTTCTTCTATATGTAATCTATGTATAATCTATATGTCTATTCTTGTAAAAATATTCAATAAACGTTCAAATTGTTTTTACCCTCTGTGGTTCTTTTTTTTTTTTTATTTCTTTTTTACTTTCCTTACTCGTAAAATTTTAGATTTTTTTAACCAAAAACAATCTAAATTATAATTTTTTTTAACCATGATCTTTATAATTACTTTCATTTTTTTCTATATACTTTAAAGTAATTTCTTCTCAAATTTGCCTCCTGTAATTTTTTACTTGACTAATATAAGGAGAGTTGCTTTTTTTTTTTTTAAATTGTTCATTACTTTAATTTATTTATTTTGTCGTATTGCGTTTCTTTACTGAAGTCCCCCCTTTTCTGTTTTACCGTTTTATTTGCTTTTTTCCTTTGCTAAGATATTGTATTTTAAAATGTGTTTCATTTAAATTGTTTTTTCTACTAATTCCACTATTTGAAATAATTTTTCCTAACATGTCTCCACTAATTTTTTTTTTTCTTGCAATTTTCTAAAATGCCACTTTGTCAATGCGGCCTTCTTAATAATTGTAATTTTCAATTACACTGCTGAAACAGTTTTATTTCAAAGGTGATTTCACTAAAACATCTTTTTTGTTCTCATATGTGGCCCTAATTAGTTTTTAATTTAATTTGTTCTCACCAAAGTTCTCATTTTCTTATAAGTATGCTCTACATATCTATACAAGTATAAAATTCAACCAAACATGATTTGATGAAGATATAAATTTTTAATACATCTACTTTTTCCTAATCTTAAATTTTTAAGTGTGTCCCATTAGTATAGTTTTTCTTTAATATACTTGATTGAAATAATTTTATCTCTATTTTTCTTAGAGTCTTACCACTGTTTACTGATTTTTATATACCTTATGATCCCTACTTTTATAAACAAAATATGTAAATGTTATTCGTACTACAAAATTGCAATTTTAACAATTCCTAATGAAAGTAAAAAAATTTACTTTTAAATAAAACTAAAAAAATCAAAACTAAATCTTAAAAGTTTTAGAAAAAAAGAACCATGTCTGACATTCACATGCAATTTCCACATGTTCAACTAGTGATGATAAAAGAAGTGGATTACTCTATCTTAAAATTAAAAATAAAAAATAAAAAAAAATAAAAAGAGAGAGAGAGAGAGAGAGAGAGAGAGAGAGAGATAGAAGTGGGTTACTTTCGTTTCGTCGTTTGTGACCTTTTTTTTCTTTATCCCGCTTGAAGAATCGTCGTTTGTGACTTTGCATGCTTCTTTTTGTGGGTATTATTTATTTTGCAAGAAGCGTAATAAAAATAGGAAAAAACAAAATGCCGAACTAAACAGCCCCCAGCGAGGATCGAACTCGCGACCTTTCGCTTACGAAGCGAACGCACTACCACTATGCTACGGAGGCCCAACAATGTTGTGCATAATTTATTTTTTACTTATTTAAAGAGTTAATAATAATCACAAAGGAAAAAATATTTAGGTGCTCGTATCCACAACAGGAAGGCTAATCAAAGTCTCATTGTTTCAAACTTTCACTGTCCCTTATTACTATTGTTGTTGTTGCTGTTATTTTACTTGACCAACATTCCATTGCATTCTCAAAGAAGAACTTGGAACTGTTCAATTTGTTTTAGGATATATTTAAATTTCTCTCAAACTTGGACTCTCTTCTTATTAAGCACTATTTTCCCATCTGTTCTTTTTCATTCCAGTTAGGATTGAACAAATTTTAAAACCCCTAAACTATTAGGCTCGTTATATTATACCTTCCGAACTTTAAATTATTGCATTATCACCTATAGACCTATGTAAGATTAGTGTTCAATTTCTTTTAGAAATGAAAGATGTTCGTTGTAAGATAAGGACTTAAAATACCACATCCAAAGCTTGACGATATTTCTGTCCAACTTTGAACATAAATGGATAAGAGGTTATTTGTAATATTTTTACATATATTACGGGTAAGAATGCTACATTCGGGAAGTTATTGGGGCATGTTGGGAAAACACCATATATGAGATTTTTTTTTAATAAATTAACAAAATGACGCGGTTCGTATAAGTTGACGGAAGTAGATGGCTGAAGAAAATTTCATTCTCAGCAAGTTGGAAGGGTAAGAATAACACAATTATAAGTCGGTGGACACATTGCAACTACAAATGACTAAATTTACATTAATTTTTTAAAATTTCACTTCATTTGAGGCGTTAATACTACTTATATTCTTGCATGACAAGAAAAACATATGTTGGCCTCCAAATGTTGGAAAAAAAGGACACATATATTCTAACATTGTGTAAATATAAACAAGCGTAATTTTCGTAAATCCTAGATTTTGCTAGAAATTCTTGGCCTCCATTGATTTATCATGAAACATTAGACTTAGGAAGCATTTTTTAATCTAAATCTTAATCTAATTTATTGTCACGTTATGAAAGAGAGCTTTTACGTTAACAGCCAAAGACTAAACAAGTGACTTGTACTTTTCTAGCTCTACAAGGATGGAGAAAACTTCAAAAATGAATACATAAATTAAAAGAAGATTGCTTAGAAGAGCTGAGGATGATCAACGTTAATGGTCAAGCTTCTATGGAACACTGGAAGAGAAACTATTATATTGATCCCTGAGAATACCTCTGTAAACATTTTAAGAGTTAATTTTCTTTACAAAAAAAAAAAAAAAAAAAATTCCAGGACAGAAAATTGTAGTTCTTTCACAAAAACAATTACCTCCTTTGTCAGAAAAAGAACAATTAAATGATAACAAGGAAGCCAACGATAGATGGTGGCAAAATGAAGAAGAAAAAGAACGCATGGTATAAAAACCACTACTTTGCAAACAGCTGCCTGCGCCTGCCTGGCTTGGCTCGCAGATTCACAGCCTCTCCCCTAACAACTTCATCTACCAAGTCCTTAAATATCGAGCGCTCCACGTCTAACACAACCCCGGAAATCTCACTGGAGAAGTCTGTCCAACTCCCAGACCGATGCATCACATCCTCCCATAAGATGTTCTTCAAAGGATCATCCTCAGCCTCTAAACTGCACTCTAGTTTCTTGGTCTGAAACTGTTCGAATTCGTAGCCTAATTCCTTTAGAAGCTTTTGTGCATTAAGCGTCTTCTTTACTAGCTTCTCAGGCTTCAACCATGGTTCCAGAGAGACACTAACCAAAGCCAACTTCCCCACGAGAATTTCATTCACAGCGTCAAATATGAGCTTCCTATGGAGCTTTTCCTTGTCTGATTTCATGTTGGCAGCTTTTTCAGGGCTGCATTCATATTTTGGTTGCAAGCTGCTTGCCTTGGTTTTCTCCAGGACAAAGAACAACTCAGGGTTGATGGGATGGCCCGAGGGATGGAGCTGAAATGTGGTTAGGCCTGAACCCAGGTCTCTGAGGAGAAGGCCAGAAGCTAACAATATCTCAGAAATGTATCTGTGATCGGGATTTGTATTCTCGCAGAGTGATGCAATGTAGTCTGTTCTAGCTTCATCGTGACTGGAGTTCAATTTTCTGAGCTTCTGAACCAAGTTTTCAATATTTTCTAGTTTCTTGCGGTTTATCTCAGAGGTAAGACCAGACCCTTTGCTATTAGACAGGTTCCCAGCAGGTCGCCATAGATCTTCACCCGGAATTTTGTTGAAATCCTGACGATCATCGCCTTTAACACAATGTATAATTACAGAATTAGATTTGGTGGATTTCATTATACTTATTTTTTTTGTCCTCCTAATTGCAAAAAATATTAAGCATCCCCTTGTTATATATAGTACCGATTCCAATTTTCTACTGAATGGACTATACGTTTTACCCAAAACACTATATGATGATAAGCTGCTAAAACTGTACCTGTAAGGGCATTTGGTATCTGCTTTACAGGAGAAGGTGCATCATCTTTGTAAGCAGAGGTATCGAGAACAGAGACGGGACTAGGATGTTCCGGTGCAACCGTAGCAAGTTCGGCACATGACTCCTCTTCATCCAGCCTAGGAATTGCTTTCTGAGACAAAGAAAAGGGAAACTTTGTCATGCAAATGATGAAACTAAGCGAGCCAACAGGGAAAGAGAAGACAAACAATACCTACCTTTTGTATTGAGTCAGAGCCCAAGTCTTTCGCACCCTTTATCTCGGTTAGCGAACTCGTGACTTCCACGTCTGATTTCGAGTCCAAGGCCACATTGGCCTCTGATTGCACAGATGCGTCATCACCTTGGCAACTCAAAGTTTTTGATTCATTGCTTACCTCGCTCAATTGGTCACCACATTGTTGCGAGTTGGGATACTTCAGTCTGGCTCTTCCACCAGGGGAACCTGCATCTGCTGGCTGCCGATCAGTTTGCCTTCGAGGCTTGTTCGAGTTGGATGGAGGAGTAGGCGGACGGGATCGTTTCTCCATCTCGAGCTTCTTCTGTTGCAGCCTCGGGCTCACTGATCCTGAGCTCTTTATTGAACTTGTTGCAGTGTTTTCTAGTGTTTGCTGTTGAGACCTAGACGAACAATAAGTTGGTTTTGTGTTCCAGGCATTTCCTCCTCTCTTTTCAACAGAACCAACACCAGCATCCCGACGACTGTACTTAGGGGACTGATCTTTTGCTGTTCGGCCGTTGTTTGAACTCTTCCTACCGTCTACAGTTCCCACATTCTGGGGTCTAGGGATATCAGGAAAACCATCAGCAGAAATGACAGAGGAACTTGAAATACTAGATTTTTCAACAAGTTTAGCCGGTTTCATAATCACTATGGGAGATTCAAAGGTCCTCAAGGAACCGGACCCTCTAATGGTGGAAGCATTAACATGGGTGCTCTGCTGGTTTCTTTGGTTAGTAGACTTCAGATTTAGATTGGGTCCCACGTATCTCTGTAATTCATGTTGTTCTTGTGCTCCAAAACTTGAAGCTTGTTCTTGTTTACTGGCCTCTAACAGTCCCTTTGTTTGCATTGCTTCCAATATCTGTTTAAGAGCCCGAAGATCCTTTCCGGATTGTTTGAATTCGAGATCTTTTAGTCTCTTCTCAATCTCGCTATAAACAGAAGGGAAGGAGTTTTGACTCCTTGGTGGGACTTTTACCGATCTTGAACTTGTTCTCTGTCGACCTCTATTTCCATCCTGCATTTTCCACGGAGCTGGTTCAATCGGAAACCTTGAGCTTGAAATGGGTTTCATGACCAAATCGGGATTTCTCCATCGTGGAGATGTTGGCTCTTTCAATGAGTTTCTTAAGGAGTTTGAAATTCGAATAGGCCTCTTGATACTATTTGCCTTCAATGACTTTGTAGACGAATCACCGTCATGAAGCGGGAAGGTTCTGATTGAGGCAAATTGATCATCACTAGCCTGAGGAGAATCTGGTAGTGCATCCAAGCCCATCAATTTTGCTACAACACCAGGACGTCGCTTTTGACTCACCAAAGACTGGGGTAGGCTAGGGTCTTTCTCATTCATGATGCTACTACTCTTGGAAATTCTTGAAACATGACTCGGTTTTGAATCAAAGTTGGAACCCCGAATCAAACTTTCTTGGCTATCCAATGAAAGTCTTGGCAACTCTTTTAGCTTAGCAGTTGATTTGAAGGCATCCCGTGAATCAAAAGATAGACGGTTAATTTCTCTTCCATCATAAGAAAACCGAGGAGCATCCTTTGAAATCGAGTGCCAAGATCCATCTTTCGAATCATACGATGATGATGGTCTTGGATTTCCTCTAGCATCATTATAATACCAAGGCGCTTCTCCCACTTTGGCAAGAACTCTCAGAGACTCCTTAAGATCAACTGATGTGTTTTGCTTTCTACTAATCCTAAGTCCATTAGATTCATCCACGTGCTTGGAGAACTGTAAAGGCCTTGGAGAATCTCCATGCTTCACTCCATAACCCGCTGCTTCATCTCTAGTTGCAGTTTTGACAAAAAGTCCCCTGGCTTCCCTATACATCGAGTCCTTGACGACATCCCGGAGATCAAGAGAGTGCCTCCCCAATTGCGGAGAGGTAGTCGCTTGGTTTAATGCCGGTTCCCTTGAGGAATTATCAGGAAAAATTATTCGCTCAAGGGAAGAAACTTCATGTTCAGCTGTTTTGTCACAGTCCACAGATGATGCCGAGGACGAACAAGCAGATGAGAAAGAGGCTCTTGACGATTCTGTGGAAGGTCTTTGTTTCTCACTCACACTCTTGTTAAGATTTGTCTCCTATAGTTAAATAGTAGGCAAATCAGGTTTGATAGCGGATTTAATATGCTTGAAGCATCAGAAATCAAAGCATATTCAATAATGAGGTTAATTCTAAACAATTAGTAAAAGAATTGAGCAATGGAAGAGAAGTGCTTACAGAAGTCTGTTGATAGTGTAAATTATTAGACTGTCTTTCCAGGTTATTGTTGCTGGAGTTGGGATTATCTATAAACAAAAATGTTAGAAACCTAAAGACTCAATAATTTTTCTACACTGAAGTCAACAAAGATGAGAAAAAACAAAATCTAGAAAGTTAAGTATTCAATCAATGATGGAGAATATCAAGGCAAAACAACAGAGGCAAGACAAATCATTTATCACCAAAAAGTCAAAACAGTGCAAATCAAGATGGCACAAACAATAATTTCAGCCATTTGGTACAAAATTTATATAAACTAAAATCAAATTAAAAAAGGGTATATTTCTTCATCGGTGTAAACTTAAGAAAAAAGGGTCAAAATTTTACCTGGAGGAAGCCTCTTGTGGGGAAGGCGTTTCCCAGTGAGGACATGGTGACGATCAAAGATTTGAAAAATCCCAGTCATACATCCAATTTGGTTCTGCAAATCTGGATTCTCATCAGCCAAGGAATGCAAGAGTTTTGCAGCCATCTTTCAAGTTTCAAAATCCTTCTATCTTCCCTTCCCCAAGACTTTGATATAACCTTTCCCACTTCTTAATTTTCTCTCGAACCCAGATTAGAGCATTATCTCACCCTCTCCTTCTGACTCTTCCAACAATGTTGGGGACCATTGTTTGTTTCTGGCAGCCCAATATACACAGTAATTTCAGACACCCAACAGAGGTTTATACTTCTGACAACCAAGAATCAATAGTATCAGAAATATCCTTGGAATTTTCGGATAACTCAAAACTAGAAGCAGTAATCCACACACCTCAAAGACCTTTTTTTTCTTGCTGCCTCTGACAACAATATCCAAGCTTCGAGTACAGGAAAGAAAACGAAAAATATGAAATTCTAAAACTTTACCCTTTTCTTAGTGACGTCTAATGTAAACCAAAAAAAGCTCAATTTATATTAAGCACATTCTTCATTCACGTAAGACTCCCAAATACAGCTTTTTTTCCCAAATAAGCAAATTTCACCAAAAGAATTTTGAGTTGTATCAGAATGCCTGCCCACATAAAAATATCACTCTTTCAAATGACCCTTCTTCTGCTAATTTACAGCTCAAAGATGCAAACTTTTTTTTCCTCCTTGACAACCCACCAAGCGAAAAGAGGGGAAAAAAAGATTTTATACTTTCTTTTTGTAATAAAAAAATCTCAAGCCCACAAAAGGTTTTTGTGGACGTCACGGATTTCTCCCCAATCTCAACAACTTCTCAGCAACAAGGAAAACCCCACAACAGAAAAAAGGAACATTTACATATACCCAAAAGAAAACATAACAAACTCAGTCAGTGTGGGAAAGAAACTTGTTTGGTTGCACAGAAACTAATCAGGAAAAAAAAAAAAAAAGCACAGCAAGAACAGTTGTCTTACACAAAAAGGAGGGGACCCCAGTTATATATATATATATATATATGAAGATGAATATAGAAGCAAAACCCGCCAAAGGGTTTTACCAGCAAACAAGATTATAACCTTCTTTTGCCCAAAAATGAGACTAAAACAAATGCAGACTGTAAATTTAGAATCTCTGCAGATCCAAGAAGGTAATTTTTTTTTTTTTTTCTTTTCCACTCTTTGGAACAAGTGGGAAAGACAGCTCAGGAAAGACAGGGAAGGTTTGCTATGACCTATAATGTGAAAGTATTGTAATAAACCAATCCCCTTAGGAAGAGAGAGTCAAGCCTCAAGACAATTGTTGGGAACGAAAAAAAAAAAAAGAGACAGAGAGAGAAGGTAGTTGTTTTTGTTTGTGTGCGTCAGAAATCCTCAAGGCTCTATCCCACACATCCATGTGGGATGAGTGTGGAGGTGGGTCAAGATCTGCCTCCGTGTGCATGTGATCTTGTCAGTTGTCAGGAGAGAGAGAGAAAGAGAGAGAGGAATTATATAGCATACCAGAGAAGGAAGAGAAAAAAAAAAAGCATTCCTTCTTCCATCTACCTGCCAAGATCCAAGTGCCCCCCCTCAAACGTTTGTCAGCTGTTCATTTACTGTTTTACCCTTCACTCAGATCATGTTTGCCACGTTTAATTAACCCAAAAAAGTTGTTAATCATTACTGTAAGTGATTTTGGCGACACGAAAGAGACCTTTCTTAAAACGTTGTTTTAAATGTTTCAAGTTCATTTAAATTAGGAAATGAGCAAAAAAAGTTCATTAAATTAGGAAGATGCCCCATAAAATAAAATAAAAACTAAAAAGGAAAATTTTATCAAGTAACACAATTTGAAAACTTAACGAAAGCAAATAGTATATAATTTAATATGTTATAAGATGTTTGACAATTGTAGGTAAAACTATAGTTGTAACGCCTTCTTACGGATGTCACAGATGACGTTACATTCATTCCTTACAACTTTTTTTATTTTAAGATAAACTATTTGTTCAAAATAAAGTTTGGAAGACATACCTAGGATCCATGCATACATTATATATATATATATATATATATAATGAATTACTTGATTATAAACATTGTTTAAATAGTTTATCAATACCAACATAAGTTAAATAAACTTTTTAAAACGTCTTTGAAAATCTACATACATAGCTCGGCAGGCCGAACTTGAGACTTCGGTAGGCCAAACTCGACTGACAGTTTGAAGGTCAACCTTCAGCAGGCCGCCCGAGGCTCTACAAAACAAGGTTTAAAAATTAATAAGATTGGCAGGCCAATACAGGGCAATCGGTAGGCCGATTATTTTTTTGGCAGTTCGATCAGTAATAATTAGCAGGCCAACCGTTTGTGAAAAATCATTTAAGTTAAAACAAGTTCTAATATCTTATAGTGCAGAAAATAAGTATACTTAGAAAATAAAACATAGTTCATAAATTCTTAAAGCTTTTTCCTTGGGGTCTTCCGTTTTCAATCCATCTTGCATAGCTCACACGTCTTTCCTTACCCTCCACCTATTCCATTATCTTCTTACCCTTATCTGCAACATGATATAAAACTAATTAAGCTAAAGCTTAATAAGTACATTTCATATTTCACAATGTAAAAACACTTTATGAACATCATCATCATATGCATCATCATAATAGTGCACTAAGCACAATTTCATAAGGAACATATCTTTCATTATATTATCTATATTAAAACTTTGTTCATTTTATCTTAAAGGCCTAAGTGTTGCACCATTATCATCATTGAAGGCGCGCCGTCATAAGAGGAAAGGGATAGCTAATCCCAAACCAAACATGACATCATAAACATAAACATAGCATAATATGGGGTGTGCAACACTTATTTAGGTGATACATATATACATATTTGTACTTTCATACTTTGAAACACGTCATCATCAAACATGCATAACTTTTGATAAATCAAATTTTCATAATAAAACATCAATTAAAACCGTCAAAGAATCATCATAGAAATCATCATGAACATAATTTCAAACATTTGCAAAACATATCATGCTACAGGTGAGAATATACTTACTTGTATAGCTTACTTAACTATAGTTTGTAGTTGATGTCGCCGCGGTCTCGATATGCTCGCTCCTTAATGTGTTCATGTCATACATTCATTTAAAATAACAATTAACATTAATTTTCATGAGACTATGAAATCATTCAACACCTTGTAACATATCTCAAATTCCATAATACATTCATCTCTCAAAAACATTAATTCATAGTACGTTTCATTAACCTTAAATCATTAGAACAAAACTATCAACACAAATGCTTTCTGAGGTCTAATAATTCATAACTCAATAACTTTACATTCACACACAATATGGGCACCAAATTTGGTAGGAACAAAAATAACATATAAAATATTATCATGATTTTTCATTAGTCGTAAAAATTTCATTTGATATCCAAAACAAGTCATACAACATACAAGACAAAATCTACCAGCAATAATAACACAGTGAGCAGTCCATACTTACATTCATAAAATAAATTTTCTACATCCTAAATTAATTCCATAAAAATCCTACATGTAATAGACAGCAAGAACTTCAACATATCCAAAAAAACACCTTTAAATAAATTCCATACAATCCAAAACGTGTGTTTGAATTTAGAGACAAAACAAGCTTCTAACTTAATAGGTAGTGAGTTACATACCATCATTATTTTCAAACTATTAAAATAAAATTATTTAGACTCTAAAATTTATATGACAGCCTATTAACATATAATTACAATAGCACAAAAAGTTTCATCACTAAATAAATTCATTAAATTATACAAAAACTTCACCCAATAACAATTCAATAATTCATAGATAAAATAGTCTAAAAACCTAATCTTAATGAAAATTTCATAACACATAAGATATTCATCAAATCATCACCAAAATTTCCAGTCCATAACTAAACATATACATGAACATATTTGTAAAATTTTGTGAGAAATAGCCTTCTTTTGCATCATGAACAAAACCTATATTTTTGTGCAACACAACCAATCAGCAATATTTTTTTGTGAGTGGCAGAGAGAAGAAAATTCATATCCTAACGTAAAAAAATCAAAATGACGTGAAATTTGGAGAAACATTACATAACACATACATGAACAACGTATTAAAATTTCAGAGCAAAAGAAAACTCCTTGACAAAGTTATGGCAATCGAATTAAGAAGAGAGATATATTTCAGAAGTACCGAAAAAATGAATTCTTATCTTAAACAAATTTCTTCTCAAACCTCTTTGAATTAACTCCAACAAAATTTCAATATATCTTTCAAATATTTGCCACTGAAATTAAAGAGAAAAGGAGAATATGGGGAAGGAAGAAAAGTCTGAGAGAATATTTCTAAGAGAGAGAGAGAGAAATTATCGTGAAAATAAGAATGACGTACAAGAGGATGCTTATCCTTTTTTTTTAACAGAAATTTCTAACTAATTAGAGGCAAATATCACGTGGGAATGGAGGGAAATTAGGGAAAGTCAAAGATTTTGTTTCCACTTACCATATCTCAACATTCAAAAATAGGAAACCATATCAATTAATCCAATCAACCTAAAAGTCAAACATTCTATTTCTTAAAATGAGAAATTAATCCAAAAATATGACAATCAATCACATAATTATCATCCAATCATATAATTATCATTGTCATAAAATTTAGGTGATTTTTGTTGATTGCTCGTCAGCTATCTTTGGCCTACCAATTGCTCACTTTGGCCTGCCGATTATATTCATCGGCCTGCCATTCCGTGAAGGATAATTCGGCCTACCGAACTTGAAAGTTGGACCCACCGATATGCCTTAACAAACATTACTTCAACAAAGCATTAAATTATTATAAAATTATTATTAAACATGCAACATAAATGACATAAACACTTTGAGCACATCAATTCTATGTAGCCGTCACCTGTCATAATACTTAACATAAAATAGTTAGTAATATCATAACACCTATCAATAAAAAAAATTACTTAATGTCGTTATTCATCTGTTACATGAAAATTTGTTTGGTGTTACAATAGTTGTAGTTACTAAATAGGGTAAAGCTCTTATATGTTATAGTAAAAAAATTATTACAATATAAAACTCTCACATGCTACAGTGTTTTAAACTATAACAATGGTTCTAACCATACTTTCCAAGCACCTTTTTAGTAAATGGCACTTTTAGAAACTACATTTTGATTCAAGCCTGTGATTTTTCAATTTTATCCTTCTCATTTTTTTAGTTTCTCTTTCTTTCCCCTCTCTTTCCTTTCTTTGTCCTTCTCTCTTTCTCCCCAAATTGTAGTGTTGGAGAAGCAGTCGCTGGCACTAGAGGGATCCTCCATCGCCATTGTCTTCTCTAGAAGCACTAGGTCTGAAGATGACAGTGAGGTTGGGATCAGACAATGCGGTCGAGATCCATGGTTGTCGAGATCTGTCGTTGTGTATGAGAAATAGGTAACCATATTTTTTCTTGCCATTGAACCATGTTCGCATGTTGTCGTGCTTCGTTCGTCTCTCGTCGTCATCCCTATAGCTAAAGCAAATCCATAGTCAGATGAGAGAAATGGGCGGAGAGAGAGAAATGAGAGGAGAAATGCAGGGTAAAGAGAAATGGTCTTTGTCACGGCAAGGTCGTCCGTCTAATGTCGAAGAAGGGACGATGTCATTGCCATGGTGGTGAAACACCCATTATATTAACTGGTGTGATTTTTGTGAAATCATATGAATAAAATGTCACTTTAGTATTTTTACTAAGTCTCCGTAGTAAATATTTTAAATCTACCTATCACTCACTTCTACCAACCTCGTCCCACTACATTAATGCTTAATTAAGTAGCCTCAACTACTTGAAGACATAAAATTAATTCACCTCAACTACTAGGAGACATCGATATGTTTTCTCAACCACCTTTTTAATGCTTCCTTCATCTTCTTCTACAACTTATCCCATTTGCCCCCTCAATTATGATAACATTATTTGCTAAAAGTCTCCATGGGAGACATAATAATATTTTCTTTTAATGCTCATTTAATTTTCTCCTGCTTCTCAATTATTTTGATGCATATTTATTCAACCATCACCACTCTCTTCTCTAGTTTCTCATTCTCTCCTTTCTCACTTCAATTTCCAACTAAAGACACAAGGCATAAAGCTCTCTTTGCAACCACGACAACTATAATGTCCAGCCACGTTTGAAGCCGTTTTGGAGTCAATACAAGCTTGATTTTTAACCCGAACTTTGGTGTTTTTCAAAGGAGTTTTGAGGTAGATTTTCTTTAATTCAAACTTAGCTTTAGTATGTATTTTCTTCATATTTAATGCATGTTTTCCTCACTAATTGCAAGAAAGGCTAGAGATATAGTTTGATAATAATTTTGGTATAAAACTCATAAGAATATATTTATTATGATTATATAATGCATGCTGCCTATTTTGGAATGGTTTTCGAATTTTAAATGAGAATAATGTGCTTTGGGTTTAAGAAAAACTTAACATTCCATATACCTTGTATTATCTCTATGGGCAGTAGCTCTTTCTTGAAATTTTAGGATTAGATGAAAATGAATTTTGTAAATTGGTTTACATATTTTAAAAGTAGACATCCTAAGCTTTCCAACGAGCTATCATGAACCTAAATTGGAGTTATATTTTATTTTCTATGAATTTTTCAATTGTTAGGTTGGAAACCAGTAAACCTACCAATGGCAGTATACCACCCGTTTACCTTAAGTAAACCACCCAATAACCCATGTGCTAATTGTAGATAGTGAACCCAACTTTATTCACCTTCTAATCCCTGAATGTCTTGCAACCTTTCCAAAACCATCCTAAGTAATTCATGAATCTTATTAGAGACTAAAATCTATAGATTTACACTTACTTCATTTTATGGATGTGGTTACATGTTGTGCTTTAGTTTTAATTGTCTTTATGCACACCTTAGGATCAAGGGTGTATGGAGCTTATGTTAATTAAATTCGAAGATTAAAAGATTGTTGAGAAGCTTAGAAGGTAGGGATTCTATTACTCATCTTTTGTGAGGTTTTTATGAAATTTAAATTGATTGTTTTACCACAAGATATATGTACCTATGTTGAACTGCTATTATATGAGAATTACATATGAAACTATGACATGAACTTGCCCTGTATTAATTAGCGAGGAACATAATGAATTAACATATGTTGTTATAAGTTGGAAAGCATGGTTAGGAAAATTGATTCTATAAATAATGATAGAACATTGAGAAATGGTGAGACGTGAAGAGGGCGACGGTTACGTCCTTGGGCATGATTACCCTAACAGGTAAAATAGGGGGAAGGTGATAACGCTTCCTTGGGTTGAAAGTCCCAGAACGCACTGTACAGGAATAGACTTGGTGAGAACTCAAGGCTTGATGTCCCCTCAACGGAATACCCTCAGAATGTTTAGAGGGTGGCCAAGCTCGCCCATTTGGGTTTCGATAACTGGAGTGTTACTTTATTTAATGTGGATACCTAGGAATAATGATGAATTGTAATATTTGTATATATGTATAAATGTGAAACTTGGTAATGGTTTTTCCTACTGAGCATGTTGTCGCTCATTCCTTGATATGTTCATCTTTTCAGGACTCACTAAGTGTAAGGTGGCTACAAGAAAAATAGTTGAAGAAGCTAGGTAGCTATATTACGTTGGGATGGCTTTAAATGCAAAGAATGATCTTCATGATAATGTAAGCATCCATTGTTACTTTCTGTGACTGTATTAAGATTTGTTGAGGGTTGAAATGATGATGACAGTTGTATATTATTAAAATTTAAGGTGCTACATTAAACTGTGGTTTATTTATTTGTTTATGTTTTTATTTTAATTTGAGAGTCTTTATTTAAGTCCCGGGTGAATTACTTTGATGATTTATATTTATTTTCTAATCTTTATTTTATTTAATAAAAACTGTTAACCCCCACTTAGGGGCATTGCAGGTGGTGTTAAGAGATGGCTAGCTAGCGCCTCTAAACAATGTAAGAGAGAAGAAGATGAAATAAAGTGAGAGATATTTCTAGAGAGAGAATTTGAAGGGGAAAAAAGAAAAAAAAAAGAGAGAAAATTTGGGTTTTTTTATTAATTTTAGTCGCTTATATTTAAATAGGGTATATTTTTGTAATTTAACTAGTTAATACATTTGCATCTATTTGTTTTTAATGTATTTATTAACTTTATTTTATACTTGCCCTATTAATTTTTATTCTTTTACAAGTGTGGTCTATTTCTTTCATTCTCCAAAGAAAATACACAACTAATACGGTGTTTGGGTTCCAATCGCAAACCATGTAAAGTTATCATATGCTATTATGTAAAGCAAAAGTTTACTACGAAATAAAGCTCTTATATGCTATAGTATATGATTAAAATTTTGTGATACTAACTCCTCCTAAATAACTTATAAATTAGAAAATAATATTCACAAAAATGTTTGGCTTTGTAGGTGATTACTGATCGATTCATATAATAAATATTTAAACAATTTTTAGCCAATGATTAATCGATTAATTTGATTGATTTGGTGGTCAATCAATAATCGAATATGATCAACAAGTCATTGTTTACTTTCTTTAAAAAATATAAAAGTGGTAACCAAACCTAATCATCTCATGTAATTTTTCTTGATTTTATCAATGGAAAATCCTTTTACAGGTTAAGAAAAAATATATACATATATATTAGTAGATATTTTTATTAACTTATCATATTTTTCTTTTTTTAACCTAATTTAATCATTTTTTAATTTGATATAATTTTAAGATTCATAATTGTATCTTCTTCATTTATTCTTTTTATATTCAATCAAAGAACTCTACTTTATCTATTCCTCAGCAACTTTTATCTAAAAGTTAGAGTTGGAAGGAGTAACGACATATAACATTTAGTAAAACAAAAACAAAAAAAAAAAACGATACATAGCATTGTTGTAATTTTTACCTTTTGTGATACTCATTATTTTCCTAACGGGTATTATGGTAACTAAGTTAATTATTAGCATGCCAATTAAAATTTGTTTCATTCAAAATCCATTTTATGTTATTTACTTCTACTTATTTTAAAATTTTCTAAAAATTTTCTCTACCTATTAGTATATTTACCTAAATGCCCTTGGAATATCTAATCAATTATGAAAATACCATTTGGCATTATATGAGCTAAAGTCTTCGAAGGAGACATATTGTATCTAATGTTTCACCTGCTTGTCTTCCACATCCTATTATTTTCTTTCTTCAACCAGGCCATCCAACAAAGAAAACCATGTCTTTATTTTCTTTTCTCCATGCAACACTCATCTTTCTCTTCCTCCTTGAAACGACTTCCTCTTATTTTCTTCTTCTTTCTTCTATTATCTAAGTCTGAGAAACCCAGCTCCATGTTGTTCAAAAGTTTTCATGCTAAAAAGAACTTGACCTTTAATCCCTTGAATTGATGACTTAAAGTTTCAATGAGATTTTGAGATAAGATTTTTAGAAAATGAATCTGGTTTTACCAACCATCTTCACTCTGAATTTCCTCATTGATTTTGCTACACAATTTAGATTTCATGTTTTCAAATGAAAAAGTTTGATGTAAGCATGTTTTGGTTTTGGTTTTAAATGAACTTTGAATTTGTAACTTATGATTGTGATTTGGGTATGGAAATTCAAAGAAGTTTGTTTATCTACATCTTTACATGTTTTCAAAGTGTTTTAGATGAGTTTGAGCATTGAAAACTAATTGGGTGTGGAAAATTTGTTTTAGAACATGATTTGTCCTCTTTTGGGACGAACTAGATAAAACCCAATTCTGGTGGGACCTGGTCAACAGCGTATAGTATAGTGTGGTCAACTGCACTAAGCTGAATCGTAGGTTGATGGCTAAATAGTACTGACAGGCCAAACTTTGAGATCGACAAGCTAACAAAAGGTCCAAAAATAGTAGTTTTGCTCGGAAGGCCAAAAGCAGTTATCGGTAGGCCGATCGAGCAATTCAAACTCACTTGTTTTTCATCGTTTTGTGTTATAAATGTTTCAAGGATTTCATATAAATGATTATGGCACACTAATAAGAATGGTTAGTAAATCGATATGATTATAGATTAAGAATTTAGTTAAAGCATGGTTATTTTATACGTAGTAAGATGATGGAATACTTAGAGCTTACGTTATGAGCTTGGTGTTGTGAGCTAAAAGTTATCAGCATGGTATTCGCCAAGAGGTAGGGAATCTATTACTCATCTTTTGTGAGGTTTTTATGAAATTAAAATTGGTTGTTTTATTGCAAGATATATGTGTATGTTGAACTGCTATTATATGAGTGTCACATATGAGATAATAATATGAACTCGTCCTATATTATACAGCGAGGAAAATATTGATTTGACATATGTTATTAGAAATTGAGAAGCATGAATAGGAATATTAACTCTATAAATAATAAATGATTATAGAGGAGTGGTGAGACATAAAGAGGGTGGCGGTTACATTCTTAGACACAAATACCCTAAAAGGTAAAATAAGGGAGAGGCGACGGCGCTCCCTCGGGTCAAAAGTCCCAAAACGCATTGTACAGAAATCGACTTAGTGAGATTCAAGGCTTAATGTCTCCTCATCAAAACACCCTTGGAATGATTATAGGGTGGTCAGGCACGCCTATTTGGATTTCATTGAGTTGAGTGATATGATATTCTAATTGCACGATGGATATAGATAAGCATAATTGAATCCTAAATTAATGTATATATATATATGTATAGAACTTGGTAACAATGATCATAAGATATCCACTAGAATTGAACATGATAATATTGATGAATAGTGGTTATGAACTAACCATGCAGGTTTTAATGTGGCAATGATAAAAACCTAAAGGTAAGTAATGTTTTCCCTATTGAGTATATTGTCGCTTATTCCCCTATATTTTCATCTTTTTAAGACTCACTAAGTGTAAGGTGGCTACAAGAAACATAATTAAAGAAGCTATCTAGCTGTGTATCGTTGGATTTGCTTCATTTAATAAGAATGTCCATCATGTTAACGTAAGTATCAAATATTACTTTCTATGAGTGCATTAAGATGTATTGAGGGTTGAAATGATGATAATATTAGTTTTGTATTAATAAATTTAAGGTATTACATTAAACTATGGTTTAATTGTTGTTTATATGTTTTTATTGTTTTGAGAGTTTTCAATTAAGTCCCGGGTAAATTTCTTTTGATGTTTTATTTTTATTTTTTGATCTTTATTTTATTTATTAAAACTGTTAACCCCCACTTAGGGGCGTTGCCCCTTTTGTTTGGTAACTTAGTTGGAACCAAGCTTTAAATAGTTATAGTAAAAACAAAAAAAAAACAAAAAGTTATTGTAGTATAAAGTTTACATATACTACAATTTTCAAACCAACATTTTCAGTTCCAATCGCTCTCCCAAATACCTTATTAACAGTTCTAAAAAAAGAACATTATTGTTCTTTTTATTATTTATCATAGTATTTCCTGGTCACTTATTAAGAACTCATCACAATATGATGTGTAAACTATTGGTTTTGGAAAATTCACAAAATAAGCGAAAATGTGGTTATAATGCAAAACGTATATAACAAAAATTTCCTCAAAACTTTTATAAAACATGCTATAAATTATATTAAGTTAACGCTAAATAAATATATATAAAATTTTGCTTACCCAGATTAAGAAGAGAGATAGGAATTCTTCAAACGGGAAAGGATGTTCTCTAATCAAGGCTACCATTTTTCTTGACTAGCCCTTGACACGAAATGAAGGAACGTATGGGTGCTAGGGGAATAAAGGTTTCTAAAAAACACTCACTTACTTTCGTCACTCGTTTATCTTAACGCATGAGCAAAATAGGTCCTAGGACAAAGAACATGTTTTGATAGAGTTCTCTCAGTCTCCCCAATAGACTTACAAATTATGCATAGAACGAATAAAAGAAGCTTTTATTTAGAGAGAATAAGGGACCTATCTAATTCTGTAAGCTTCCTTTATTTTAATTTTAAATATCATATATTTAATTAAAATAAAAAAGAATATTTTCTCTTTTCTTATTAGTATACGGTGCCACCTACATACAGATACTCTATCTATGTGTGGCGTCAATTTGAGGAGAAGGATGAGGGAAAATCTGCTTGTTAGTTAATCTCATTTATTTCCAAATTTAACTTCCAAACTTGACTTAAATCAGATTTATCCAAAAAAAAAAAAAAGAAATTCTAAATATGCAAACTTAGCAATCAAGCCTTGGACTGTACATAGAATATTCCCTTATGTAGCATAGCACCACACATTGTGGGTGGATCCATTGTGTGTCTTTCAAAATTAATTATTTATTATTAAATAATCTCATTATTTAATAAGTATGAATTAATTTATAGTTAATTTATTTTGAGTGATATTTAATTTAGAATCCATAATTCTAAATTAAATAATTAAACCAATAATTACATTTGTGGAAATAGTGTTAGCAAAAATAGTGGGGAGACTAATGGACCCCTAATTAATTAAACTCTTTAATTAATATATTAATCTTTCATTAATTTCAATGTAACTCTACTAAATACTTGTAATTGTACACTTGAAATTATAGATATAATTGCTCATTTTTTAAAGTCGTCCATTTGATATAGTCATCACATATAAATTAATCCTACATAAATAATTCATAGTTAGAGCTAGATAAAATTTATTAACCTCTCTAATTACTTCTTTATCCTTGAGTGCCATTAATTTTTTAATGAATAATAAATTCATGAACTTAATTATGAATTGAGCCCTTATATTATTCAAGACCCAAATAAATACTTGAGAGAATTATTTATCTACTTTTCGTTACAGATGGAATAGATTTCATCTTATGATATTAATATTTTGGGCTACTTACTTCACCATGCCTCTAAAATACAAGGAAGAAGATTAGATTCTCAAATCCGTACTAAATAAATAAAAAAACATAATTTCATAAATAGGAGTATGTTAATAACGTAGGATAAAATCATCTTATATATGACCATCGGTCGATGTAATTAGAACTTGTTATGTTTAATGGAAATTATTAGCTATTCATATCACATCATATCTTAGTCCTACATAATCATAATACGTATAGTATACTCATTTAATAACTCAATATTATAACAGTTCAGACGAGACTGTTTCATTCTTAATGGAAATGATCTATACTAGCAACGCTAAATTAAAGATTCTACACTTTAATTGAATGATTGACTATAATGATTAGTTATATATTATTGACCATTTTAATTATTATCATTAAATATTATCATATACAATATTTAAAATTACATAGATAATTATAGAATTTTAATGATATTCATAAAATATTTAAAATACATACACGTAAATATAATAAAAAATTTACTTTATTTATTTATAAATATATCATTTACAAAACATCAAAGGCGTTTATCCTAACATAAATAGGTAAATTTTAAAAAAAAAAATTCTATGATACTATTATTTCTGGTATTATTTCTAACAAATAACTTTTTAAAACCTCCTTGTGATCGATATTTATGCAAAATATTATTGAACGTATTTAAATTAAGGAAAAATGAAATAACAATGCAAAAAATAGGTTGGTGTATGACCATCAGAGGAGAGTAAAGATTAATAATTTAAGAAAACATACTAAAGAAAGTAATTATCCCTTGATGACTTGTGAGTGGTTGGCAGTATCAATCTATAATAAAAAATACAATATTGGATAAATTACTATATATATGAAGAGAGTATTTATCTAAGTGGGTGCCAGATTTTTGTTGTACATCTGTAGTTTGGTACATGTACCGATACCCCCATCGAATTTGTGCAAGGAGTGGTTAAATCTGGCTTTGCAAAAACCACAACTCGTCAAGAATATAAAGTCAAATTGTGTATAAAAACGTGTAACAAAATTACTAACCACATGCACATTTGGAAACTCAGTTTTTTCCACCTGGTTGGAACTAAAAGCACTACAATAATTTAAATTTTATGAGAAAAAATATTATAACAAAATTAGTTTGAAATTGTAATTTGAACCGTATCTTTCAAAAACAAGATTAATCTTGAAGTGAAGTAGCATTTTTTTTTTTTTTTTTGCCAAACCTCTCTTTTTCTTGTTTATTAATTTTTCCTAAAAAGATTAGGTGTAATGGGAAGGAAGAATCTTGTTTTGGTTTTCCTTGCATGTATCTTGAGCTAAAAATCAAGAATTAAGAGGAAGCCAGCTATAAATAATACGACAACATTGAGGGTAAATTGTTCTCTTGTGCATATATGAAGAATTAGGACAAAGGAATATCTATCAACTAATTTTGTGTTGCAGCTCTTAGCTTTTGTATTTACTGTTTTCTACGTTTCGCTCTCATGATACTGATGCTTTTTATAATATAATGAGAAAGTAATGCGTGCAAATTGACCTATTAGTCCATGCAATGGCCGGCCAAAAGTGGTCTATATTGCTTATTTTGCAGAAATATTATATATATACATATATATAGCAAATAATATTTTAGTTGTAGTAGGTGATATATATATATATATATATATATAAAAGAGTGAGAATTTATAAGTATAATGTAAACACATGGTAATACATGGGGGGCATAATACATAAGACCAAGAAAGAGTGATAAATGTTATAAAAACATTATGACGTACAAATTTTTTATCACAGAACTCATGGTGTTGATTGTTATAATTTCCATGTCAATGCTATGATCTAATTATACCAATACATAAATTATACACAACACATAATTATATTATATATTCGAAGGACATTTTGGTAAATTCATAAGAGAAGTTTCTAACACACGCAGAATTCATATTTTATCCTATTGCAGCTACTCTTGCTATTTCTAGGTTGTATTTCAACCCTCTGAGGCATATCAAAAGCAATAATGAAAGAGGGTGTTAAATATAATTCAGAAACTAAGAATGCTTTGTCAGATTCCTTCATCACATGGCTACCCACCACCACAAATTTCTATGTCAAACTCTCAATGCATATATGACCATTCAACCTCTTCTCTAACCTCTGCCATCAATATATTTTTTAGATTCAAGTATTTACATCATGTAGGACACTTTTTTTTTTTTTTTTGCTATATTGGTGGATGAAGGTTTTTTAATTCAATTTTCACTAATGTATAAGCAAAGAAATAATTTTGTATCATATTATACACTTTTAATATTTTGTCTGTTAAAATTTAATCAAACTAATAGAACTTAGGATAACAATAATACAACACAATAATACAACACAATGCATCATAATTAGTGATTAATTTACATTTTATTAAAAGGTGTAGAGTTCTACCCTCAGCACTAAAAGAAAGAAAAGAAAGAGATTAAAAAAAAAAAAAAAGCAACGATGCATACTACTATGGAATTTTCCTACATTACCAATGTTGTAAAAGAAAAATCTTCTTCATTCTAACAGAATTGTAACTCTGTCACTTATAAATTTATGGCCCTAATTTAATATATAATGTATTCTTTAGACTTAGTTTTACTGTTTTCTTAATGATGAGGTTATGACCTATGGGGTTAAATAGGATTATTTTTCTAAAATGGGCTCTCATTCTTGTAAATTTAGTATGCGTTGTATTGTAGAGAAGATGTTACATTTCAATTGTCAAAATTTGTCTTTTTAGAGACAACATCAGTACAAATCATGTGCATTTTAGACTCTTACATCTCCTTCAAAATGGCTATATATACGTAAAGAAAGTGAAATGGACGTAGATGTGCACGTGAAACGTTAAAAAGAACAATATGAACATAAACATAACTAGGGGTGATTACTGATTGAATTTTATGAATTTAAAGTTAATTTGTAATCTAATTCAAAACCTTCGGATTGAGAAAATTTCAATCCGTAATTTGATCTAAAACCTTTGAATTAAAAAAATCTCAATTTACGATCCGATCCGAAACCTTCGGATTGGATTCACGGATTGAGCTATGATCTCTAAAAAAGACTCAAAATAAATTATTTATTTTCTTTTTTTTTTTTTTGGCTAAACAAGAACTTCATTAAAAAAGCCAAAAGCGGCCACACATAGCAAACCAACAAAATAGCAGCAGCAACAATAACTCCATTAAAAAAACCAAAAGCGGTCACTCACAGCAAACCAACAAAATAGCAGCAACAAGAACTCCATTTAAAAAAAAAAAAAAAAAAAAAAAACGGTCATGTATAGTAAACCAACAAAACAGCAACAGCAACAAAGAAAAAAAGAAACAACAACAAAGAAAAAAATTCATGAAAAATAGAAAATGCTGCCAAAACAAGTCGTGTCACTACCAGTGATAATATTTTTGCTTGGTAAAAAAATGTTGAAAAAGTTTTTTTTTTTAAGAAAAAAGGAAAATTTTTGTTAAATATATATTATTAAAATGATAAAATATATAAATATATATGGGATTTTGAACATACGGATTGGGCGGATTAAGAATTCCTCAATCTGTAATCTGATCCAAAACTTTCGAATTGGGATTTTCTCAATCCAGAACTAATCTAAACTTTTTTAATCTAATCTAAAACCTTTGAATTAGATTGAGTTAGTTGGATGTCACAGTTCTACGGATTTTATGAACACACCTAAACCTAACTCAACAATTCATCATCACATATCAGAGGGCCTTTGGTGTTGGCTTATCCAGTGTTATAAACGCACCAAAATTAACGCATTTTTTAGCTCAAATTTGACGTCCCCCTTTTCATTAATTGATTTGAATTGTTAACGACATGTATTATATGGCCCATTTTCAATATTGTAGGAAAACTATCGTTGCAGGTGTTGGGATCCCATAAATAAATAAATAAATATTCTTTTTGCTTTTTATGTTGTTTTTTTTTTTTTTTTGTTGACCCTATGTAGTATTTGAATGACAAATTTTTTTAGTATTATAGCTCTCTAACATCGACGTTATGTTTAATTGAATGCCATAATATGTTTTTGACTTCCATATGTTTGTTGGATGATTATTGAATGCCTCAATTATGTCACCAATTACCTGATATCCTTATCAAAATGAGTTTAGTTTGTTTTCAATTGATGTAAGATATAATAACCAATTTCTTTTTCTTTTTTATATTATAATAAATATACTGATATATATTGGAAAAAATATAGGTATGTGGTCAGTATTAATGACATATAATCAACAAATAACATTTCAAACTATTAGGTGTCTCTTAACATATCCTTATCGTTTTAATCAAGGATAAAAATATGTATGATGTTGTCGATATTTTCACGACAATATTCATACCTTAAAGTCTTGACATAGATATAGAGGGTAAAGATTTTTTTCTAAGATGTCTGTAAAATATCCATAATCCAAATATCGTGATATCGTTGAATATCTATGAAAATACAGGATATTTTTAGAAATTTCCACAAAATATTCAAAAAGTCCAAGAAAATTTTCTTTTTGCTCATAGACCAATTTTTCAAGACTTTTTTTTAGTTATTTTTCAATATAATGTGACAAATATTTTGAACCTAAAAATAAAAAAAGTATTTATTAAAACTTATTTAGTCTTTAAATAATTTTTACTTTTAAAATAAATAGTTTTTGACTCTTATGTAAAGCCTTATGTCATGTTACATGTTTAGTTCGAGTTATTATTCTTCATAGAGCACAAGAAGACATAGTACAACTTAAAGGAGTCAAACTGATGAGGATTCTAGCTACCTTAAGTTTTGACTTATGAGCTTAGGAACTAACCAAAATTCTTATAGGTATAATGTTCCTTACAGTTCTCAAAATCGGTTAACAATATTAACAATATCAAATTTATTGATTAACAGTAGGAAGAAATCAAGAAACATACATATGACACATCAACAATTACCTTGAGTATTATTCGAGGGTAATATCCTAACAGATAATTGTTTAGATCAATATCAGAACATACATAATGCTTTCCAACAAGCTAGAAACTTCTTTTGGTATTGAAGATATTTAAAGTTTATGCATACTTATTATATTTGGTGATAGTTTTTATGCACTCTATTATATTATTGTACTTTGTTTTTAATGAGCATGTAAACTAATATTAAAATCATAATTAATATATATAATGATGACGTCCTTTTATGGTAAGCAATATAACTCATATATTATACTAAAGTTGTATTATTTATATTATTAATTTAGTTTAAATTAAGTAATAATTGTTTTTTTTTACATTGTGTAAAATTATAAAAAAAAATATATAAACTTCTTTTTTCAAAATATCTATTTTTTAAAAATATTTATTTACATTGATGATATCTACGATATTATCGATAACACTATTAGTAAATCAAAGCTTCCACGATATCGACGTCTTCGTCGTTGGTTTTAATTTCTTTTTTCAGCTCATCAGTTTTTTTTTTTTTTCGCGTTTACAACATTAATGATTTTTGTCCAGCTTGCTGACGAGAAAAGGGTGTTATTTCCTATGGAGTTGTCATCCACTTAAAGTATATTGAATAGAATTTTCCGATTTTACGCAAGCATTTTTGTCTTATGCATAGAAAATGTTCTAATGAAAAAGTGACTTTTTAGCTGGAATAATGAGAAAAAATGGGTACTTCCAAACCCAAGCATACACTTGCCGAGCGCAAATACCTATATGCATCCTTACCGTTGCCACTAACTAGTTGCTATAGCTTCCTATAACCTTAATGCTCTCTCTCTCTGTTACTTTTTTCTTCTTTCTCTCTCTACAGCTATATATTTACAAGGATTTTGTCTGTACATACATACTTGTATCTCACTTTGTGGGTAACAGCATAGGTGGAGCAAACAAAAACAAAATTTTTTAATTACTTCGTTAGTTGGAATTGAATCATCCTTGGCCTGGCTAGTGGTCAGGCTAGAGAATTAAAGGGATGTTCTTGCGGTGGCCCTATCTAGTAAATTATTTATTAGTCTCTCAAATCAGTATTTCATTGATCAAAAGCTAACTAAGGAATATATCGGGTATAGTGTATGTTTTTATATCGACGAGTATGAATTAATATGCCTTAGCTTGATGTAAGTTGTACGGAGAATGTTTGACCATTAGTTCATTGTTCATTCCTTTTTATATGTACATGTAGTTATCTGTATTTATCTGTATGTCATGCATATTTTTATCTAATATGATCTTAATCAAATTCAACAATATTCAATGCGCGCTCGCTATAAGATCCTATTGTAGGAGGATCCTTCTTTAGTTAGGTTTTAGAGTTGGTTTTCAATCCCCTCTATATTTTTCCTAACCATCCATGTCTACTTCAATGTCACGTGAAGTAACAGAATAGAGATTCTTTTCCCACTGAATAGAAATTTTTTTAGTGGGAATACTAAGAAAAAAATAGAGCTAATTTTTATTGAGTAGGAACATAGTTATATATATATATATATATATATATATATATTAATTCCTATAAAGGACACAATTATAATTTCTCTTATAAAATAAGATATTAAAATTTTAAAAAATTATAAGGTTAAAAATTTAAGTTTTCTAAATCAAACTTTTTACGCGTTTTCTTCCTTTCTGATAGGTTTATTGTTCAAAGTTTTTCGAGGGAGTTTTTGGCGCCATTCCTTCTCCCTCTGGGTCCAAAGACTGGCGTCGCCTCCAGGTTGACCGTCGAGACTCGGGCCTACAAGGGGGGGGGGACGATCTGCATCCAGGTGAAGAGGAGAGGGGCACCAAGGGAGGCGGAGGACTATTATTTGTTAAGGAAAGTGGGGAAGGAAGGTGGTGGTCTGCAGGGCTAGGAAAAATGGGAGTGGTTGGTGTGGTTGGCCGAGGCAATAGCCGTGGAGCTTGAGGTGGACCTGAGGGCTACATGTTGGCAACAACCGGAGGAAAAAGAAGCTCCAAACTATGGGGAAAGAAAAGGAGAGGTAGTGGGATTGAGGCTATGGTTGTGGCTGGAGAAGGTGGAAAGAAATGGTAAAGGCCAAAGCTGTGGCTGCTGATAGAGGAAAAGGGAGAGGAGGCGGGGCCTAAGCTTTGACAACGACGAGCCGAGCTTGTTCCACTGTGGAAGTTTAGGGTTGGGGGGGTGGAGGGATGGATCAACGAAAATCGGCGATGCACATAGCCAGAAATAGAAAGGATGGCGGCGTCAGCGCATCATCCCCAACCATGGTGTTTCCTCCATGTTTACTGTTTTGTTTGTACTATATTTCTGGTTTTGTTTGTTTGTTTGGTGTGTAATAACGGAGGTGGTCTATCCACCACCTCTGTGTTTCTTTTGGATTGTATACCCTCTGATTAGCAATGGGGTGTGTCGTCCTGGTTGGCTAGAATTGTGTCTAAGCCAGATAAGTAGTCCCCTTTTTTGGGTGGATTGAGTCTTGGTCGATTGGTTACGTCCATCGACAGTCTTAGAGTCTAATATTAAGCAACTAGTAAGCTCTCATTTTAGTGTCGAGTGGGCTTGTCCCATTTTAGTGTCAAGTGTGTTTGTCCGTATAGGTCACGACGTCGTCAGTTATCCTCATGCGATCATTATAATATGGTGGATCTAGTCTATTTTCGGGATCTTTGGTGCCCAATAGGCGGTTGCATTGATTCTTTGTTTGTACTTTTTCTTAGTTAGATGAAGTTTCAATCCCTCAAAAAAATTGTTTTAAAATTTTAGTGGGCGCAGGTTTAATTTTTTTTTTTCCATAAATTTGGGACATTACAATAATTTTTAAAGAAATTTATGGATAAAAATTTAATTTTAAAATATGAGGGGAGGCACATAATCCCACCTAACAAAGAGGGGCTCTACTATAGGCTATTTGTCGATTGCCACCAAATTCAAAACATTTAACTATCACAAAATATTATGGTGTTGGCCTGCAAAACCATGACATTGGCCTAAATATCAATGAGAAACAGGTCGTAGGGGTGCACAAAAAGGCTGCTAATCTCCCGCCCTCACTGTCAATTTTGTGCCATGTCATCAAATCACCAAACCATAGTTTCAATCCGCTAGTCCCGTTATACATAACGGTTGGTTCTGGTTTGGGTTTTTCTCAAACTGCAGTTTATCAAAACTGCCCTGCCCTGCCAAACCAAGGTTCAAAGCGCCAGCGAATTCATGTTGCGTTTATGAAGCATGAATTATACAATATGAATCATAAGGATGATTGTCTGTTGTTGATGATCTTGTTTTAGCTTTAAAAGATATAATTAATAATAGTTGTTCTAAAAACATAGTAAAAACATTTAGTAAAAACATACAACAAATGTTTTACGTTTTTCATTTTAAGCATTTTCTAACAAAAGTATAATAGGTCTAAACCACCTGCACCCCGTTGCATCAAACTGCCCAGCCTGCCACTCAAATTGGGTAGTTACGATTTGGATTCTTTTCAAATCGCCCATTTATAAAACCACATCGCCAAACTGTCCCTCTATTTACCGCTACCAAGTCCCATGAAAGTGGCATTGTAGGATATTAGAATTGATATTTCTTATATAACACCTAAAAATAGATCTTATAAATACTGCTGGTTCTTATTTTTCTTCAATTACATCATCATCACATCAATTATTCTAACAATTGTAATAATTATCATAAGTAGAGATGTCAAATGGTTTGGTCACCCAGGTCTAGCCCATTAGGGCTTCGTGTTGCGCTTGTGTTGGTCTAGTTATGTGTGCAAAGATGTATCATGCTTATTTATAATTTATGACGTCAAACTTGTTCGCTATTTATTTACATTTGTGTTGTACTCTTAATACATGCGTTCTTTAATTATGCCCATCTCATGCCCAAGTAAAACTATTAGGGGAAAAAAAAGGAACAAGAGAAAAAGGCATAACACTAAAATTATTTAGCTAATAACAAAATAAAGAACATAATTGAAAACACCAAACAACATTGAAAATCTTACCTAGCAAAAATTCATAAGAAAAAAATAGTACATCTTAAGTTTTATGAAAAAGTTATAACAATATATAATAAAAGAGCTATAATAATCATGCTATTATTATACCACTTATCATGCCTATGTCGTGCTCTTAACCTGTTATGCTTTGTATACAAAACTCGTTTAAGTTTTGCCCTCTTAATAAATGTGTTAGATCAAGCCCTTTTTAACTGTGCTTACTTTTTAGAATACTTTTTGGCCCACCCAGTTTTTACCATTGTAGTCATTAATGTACATGTTATAATGATTGTAATTAGAATAATGATTTGTGGTAATTACGGAATGGTGATAAAAAAAAAAAAGCCAGTGTTATTCATGAAATGCCTTTTTTTACCGCTATAAAAAATTAATCTTGTTTTCTACTAACTAATTTCATTGATAGTCATACTAATGGTAATGATCTATCGGAAAAATAACACTCAATCCAAAAAAAGGGAAATATAACTCAATTGATAAGTGGAAAGAAGACGACATATTTACTAGGGTGATAATGATGTATTACTAGAGAACAAGGCAAAGCGTCCCTACATTCATAAGGCAATGAAATTATACATGTGATGTGCTTGTACTCTATAAGGGCAAGCTCAACCAACTATCCCAATCATCCTAACCCATGTTCCACGGAACATCATCAGTTCAATATTCACTCTCATGAGTGCTACGCATACCCTTCTCTTGATTGGCAAATTATGCCTTTGCATTTTCTATATGTAACACCAATTATATACAGTCATGCATATTTATCGTATCATCATTGAAACTCTTCAATCGTAAGCTTGAGAATTGTAATCCATAGCGGGGAAATGGGTACCCTACATGTTTATTCAAATTAATTATATATTAAGTCATCATATTGGTGGTGATGAGAGAGAGAGAGAGAGAGAGAGAGAGAGAGAGGTGATATATAATTAGCATGCAAAAAAAGTGCATATAAATTGGATTGAGTGGACATGAAACAAGAAGTATTTTAACTTCACCTCATGCATGCTTGCTTGATCAAATGAATTGATTGCCTTTCTTTTTAAGGGTATTGGTTTAATTAGGGCCCTATTTAATTATGAGGAAAAATAAATTAATGGTGAGAGAATGATCGTCTATGGATTTGATAATACCAGAATAATTAAGCTTACAGTTTCAAGAGAAGTGACTGATAGTGTCTTCTTTTTATTTTTCTTACGGTTACTAATTAAAAATATGCGAAAATAGAGAATATATCCTCCTTAACACATCTCTTTGGTTTTATGCTCTTCTTTTTTAAAATTGCACCGGTCTAAGTTAATATATAATGGGAAATTTTACAATTCAAAGAAAAGCAAAGTTCTTTATTTGCTCCCATTGGGAGGACCTTCCTCTAAATTTCCTATTAATATTCCCATCCAGATGTCCCCTACACATTATTATAAAAGTTGAGTCTCCCTTCCCTTATTTGAGTCTATTTTACGTCATCAAATATTAATTTTTGCAAAATGTAAAAAAAATTTGGTTTTGCAAGTCATATAAGACGTGGCTTCAAGAATGCAAGGAATTACACATCAAATGAATCCCAAAGATACATATAATATAGGTATCACAAAGTATGCGTGTGATAATAGTAATATCTCAAAATCTTCTAGGTGCAAAGTATTTCCTGATCAAGTGGGTTGTATAAACCAATATATCACAATAGATATAAATAAATAAATAACTAATATATATATATATATATATATATACACACACACATATATAATATATTTAAATAGCCATCAATCAAGCTGAATAGTCTGACACATCTAACATTCTTCATTCGTGAATATAATGTTATTTGTATGTTTATGTAACATTTTACTTGTTTAAATATAACATCTAATATTGCATGTGTTGGACTATTTATTAAGTATTATATATGAACAAATTGAGTGTTATATGAATACACAAACAACTAATATATATATATATATATACACACACACACATATATAATATATTTAAATAGCCATCAATCAAGCTGAATAGTCTGACACATCTAACATTCTTCATTCGTGAATATAATGTTATTTGTATGTTTATGTAACATTTTACTTGTTTAAATATAACATCTAATATTGCATGTGTTGGACTATTTATTAAGTATTATATGTGAACAAATTGAGTGTTATATGAATACACAAACAATGTTACATTTGCGAAAAAAAATTACATGTGATAGAATGAACAGGGTGCTTGATTGAAAATTTCTTTTAAGTTTTTTTATCTGTAAAAATTAATATATATGCGCTACAAACTAGGAAATTTTTTATTCTCAATTACCTTGTCAATTTTATGACATTCTTGTAAAATTATGTCTCTCTTAAGTTAATATTTAAAGGGATTCTTGCAACAAATATATGTGTATGTATGTATGTATGCATTTTTGTTTTATAGGATAAAGGAAGTGAGAAATATTATTGTGTGTATGAAATGGTATAAATCTCTATGTCCCTTATTAGAGTGTATTCCTCCATATTTTCAACCAACAAACTTGTGAAATCGAGTGACAAGAAGCTCGTTCTCTCTTAAGTAAAGTCTCAGGTTCGAGTTTTATGAATAAAAAAATAGGCATTGGGAGGGCTTCCCCCATGACCCGACTCGACTCCAGATTAGTCGGGGCCTAATGTGGCTCCAAATACCAGGGGGGTCTTACACCAAAAAAAAAAAAAAATTCGTCCAGATTTTCATAAATAAAACTAAAAAGAGTACAGGTTCACTGAACACCAACTCTTGATTGTCATGATTTAGGATAAGAAGTACCTGATCAAAGTGATCTAAAAGTCTTGGTGAAAAATGGGAAATAATTAGAACAAGTATAACAAGTCAATCGAAGTTGATTTTGCCAGATTGTCCCAAACTAACCTCATCTACACCACATGCAAAGTTGATTGTTATGGTTAGAATAAAAAAAAATCAAAAAATCAATCAATATTACTATTACATCAATAAGTTAGAGTTTGGTAATGAGCCTTGCAAAAAATTGCCTTCAGTAAACACACTATGAAATGTCTTGTAAAAAAAAAAGAAAAAATTATTCTTTGGATTTATGGGCTTTTCCCATCTGTCATTTTGGACCCGACCGACCAAAGACATGGGGGACCATGTTGTTGGATCACAATGGTGGGCCTTGTTTCGCTTTTGTGGGGCCTAGGAGGTTAATGTTTGTTTTTTTAAACAATGCATGGCCAACAAAAATCCAATCACTGCTAGCTCCACACATTAAAAAAATTGGTCAAGGGCACATGGAAATCTACCCAGCAAAGGGGAAGCACATTGGGATTCTCTCCAACTTATAAGTTCCCAAGCATATGGTGGTTGGGTAACAAATTTATAGTCAACTGTCAAGTCCATCAACAAGCCCTTTTCATTTGCTTTGCATATCTCAGTAGTTTGGCTTATACTTTTCAGTGGGTGATAATTAATTTTTTTAATCACCTCTTTAATGGTAATTTTGTTGTACATTAAATTCTGTGCTACAACTTTAATTGCTAATCCTTCAACGTCAATTAAAGATACAAGTCATTTGATCTTGCAACTCTTGTTAAAGTAACTGTGATCCCTCTTTGCATTATCCTTCAAGGAGAATGTTAAGGGCTTGTTTGGGAGGGCTTCTTAAAAGCTGAATTTGGTTTCTTCAAAAGCTGTTTTTAAAAATGTTTAGATGAACTGTCAGAAGAGCTTTTGCTCTCCAAAAATGCTTCTTATCAAAGCCACAAAATATAGCTTCTCAAAAAAACACTTTTGAAATAGACTTGAAACTTTTTTTAAAGTACAAATAATACATTATAAGCTTAAATATAACATTTCTATGACTTTTAAAAATAATTAAAACTATTTTGTCACATTAAAACTTTTTTAAAATATGGTTCCAAACATATACCGAAAAGTTACAGCTTTTGTTTCTTTTTCTCTATTGACTAAAAATATAAACAGAAGCTTCGCCAAACGGGCCTTAAGTCCTTAACGAGAATCAACTCTTGTTGTTAAAGAGTCTTGCGCTAATTTGGCTGATGCAAAAGATCATGAAAAATTTAATTAAAAAGAGACGCTTAAACCAGATAGTTTGATTAAAACAAATGATTGTTATACAATTTCTCAAAGGGAAATGAAGAGACTTGGAATAAATTGGCAGAGATTGATAATTAGTGAATGGTTATGACTACTGATCTTGAAAAGAAAAATGGCTTATACTCTCCGTGCTTGAAGCGAAAAGGGTTTTACGGTTGTTGTTATTGTAGTTGCTGTTGTTGGCTTTTTTTTTTTTTTTTGGGCATAAATAAGGCTGAATTGAATCATGTTTCATTCTCACTACTAGGTATGTCCCCTCAGGGCTTAACCAGTAGTGGGTTTTAATCAGGTATGTTTTAATGTTTTGATTAATAAAGATCCTTTTCGTTTTGGCTTTTACTTTCATTTATCTTGTTACGTATGGATATTTCTTATTTGTCACTATTCTTGATTTCTTTGTTTGTTATATGGTATTTAAGAAATGTGATTATAATTGAAACTTTTGAAGTAAAAATTGTAACATGTGAGAGTTTTATATTGTAGCTCACTTTTTCTAATCACTACAACATATGGAGCTTTATGCTGTAATAACCAAAAGTTTTGGTTATAACTGATTTTGTCAAACATCACATTAAACTTGATGTGTATTTTATGATTTTCTTTATTTTCTATTTTTTCAAAAATTGTAGTGAATATTTTTTTTTGAAACTTAAGAAGGTAAATAAATTGTTTTAAAATATTTAAGATAATATCATATTTACTAAGTAAATAATTGCTTAGTCCTGGTAAAAAAAAATTATTACCTAGTAAATATATTGTTTACTTCAAACATTTCAAAGCGCACTATTTACCTCTTTCTTTCTTTTTCTTTTTTTTTTTTTGTTGGTTTTGTTTTGTTTTGTTTTGTTTTTTTAACACATTAGAGCGGAGGGATTGATATAGGACGGGTTATTTGGAGGTCGTTGGAATGTGCAATTTCAATTACCAATTTTCCATTTAGATACAAATATATTTTTTGTACTACTGTCATAAGTGCATTCCAATGGTTAAATTAATCATTGTAACATGTGAGAGTTTTATATTGTAGCTCATTTTTTCTAATCACTACAACATATGGAGCTTTATGCTGTAATAACCAAAAGTTTTGGTTATGACTGATTTTGCCAAACATTACATTAAACTTTATGTGTATTTTATGATTTTCTTTATTTTCTATTTTTTCAGAAATTGTAGTGAATATTTTTTTTTGAAACTTAAGAAAGTAAATAAATTTTTTAAAAATATTTAAGATAAATATCATATTTACTAAGTAAATAATTTCTTAGTCCTAGTAAAAAAAAATTATTACCTAGTAAATATATTGTTTACTTCAAATATTTCAAAACACACTATTTACCTCTTTCTTTCTTTCTTTCTTTTTTTGTTGGTTTTGTTTTTTTTTTTTTTAACACATTAGAGCGAAGAGATTGATATAGGACAGGTTATTTGGGGGTGGTTGGAATGTGCAATTTCAATTACCAATTTTCCATTTAGATACAAATATATTTTTTGTACTACTGTCATAAGTACATTCCAATGGTTAAATTAATCTTGCCGTTTCTTACGTTTCTTGAGTTTGAAACAGATAATGGATCGATAATTATGACTACTGACGTGGATTGCAAGACATAATGTACTTGGAATTGAGGCATTTGTCATTTACCTTATAATAAACGTGTCAAATATTTGGACATACCTTATTTGCATACATATCACAAGATTTATAAAGAAACATAATTTGCACTTTTGCCTGGAGAAGTAAATAGTTTTGGCTAGTTTTATGTCTCACTAATTTACGGTTCTTAACCTTCGTATTCAACCCAAGTCTAGATGTATTTGGTTTGCGAGTTTGAATTTGGTGTAGTTTTAATATGATTGTTTTAAACTTTTATGGTTTAAAGTGCACATGAAATAAAACACACCTCAAGAAATTAGTGTTTAGATAGTCTAAGAATTGAAAAGAAACCAAAAAGTAAGCTGTTGTTTTACTGTATTAAATAGGTTCAAAACTATGTAAATTTTCAAGGGGAAAAAAGTTCTCCAAAATCGGTTTTGAATATCGATTTTAAATAGGTTTAAAAAACCACATTAAGATTCAAAACTACCTCTATAGTTTCAAATCGCATAGCCCTTCAAACCAATCGATCTCGTATGGTCCATTTGGTATGCTTCTCAAGATGGGAGCTAGAATTAGATCGCCCGCATAGCAAATAAATCTCATGATTTTTTTCCCCTTTTGAAATGCCTGAGGGTTTGGGGTTGAAATGCCTTGGATAGATTTGTTTGAATTCTTCTTTCTTCTTCTTCTTCGTCTTCCTCTTCTTGCCCCCCCCCGGGGGGGGGGGGGGGGGGGGGGGGGGGGGGGGGGGGG
>CAMOHE010002489.1:44471-58933 GCA_946598075.1 Artocarpus hirsutus
CCCCCCCCCACAACCACACAAAAACCGCCGTCCTTTTTTTTTTTTTTTTGTTTCTGTTAGGAGCCCCACATTTGGTGGGAACTGCACTGCTATGACTACATTTCACAAATTGGTGCCTCATTGAGCTTATCACTGCTTAACAAATATCATAAGTAATAAGATGTTGAAAAAGAAGTGAGATATCTAAGAATTGATAACAAAACACATACGTGGTAGTAGCAGAATTTTTCGACACAGTTTCAAAACAAGATGAGTTCTATGCAATTAAGTACAAAGTTAAAACAAACCTTGTGTATACAAACACTAGGCATAAACCCCATCAAGAGTTGGCAATGGCATGTGCACACCGGTTATGCATTTTTGTTGGAAATGAATTCTGGTGATTTTCATCCATGTATACAGAGCTCGTTGGCTCACGGGTACACTTGTCTTCTACTTTTCAGACTTGATATGCAACTTCTTAGTTTGGCAATCAAGAAGTTTCATTTACGTCCTAAAAATCAGGGTGTGGATTGTCCAAACTAATAATATGAGTTAAAGACGTCTGCTAAATTTAGGAACGAATCATGTCAATTACTCAATCTTTCCCCAATTCAACTGCAAATTCTTACAATTTTTTGTCTATTAGTTCGAGTTATTGTTCTTCACGGAGCATATGAAGACATAATATAACTCAAATGAATCAAGCTGACGAGGATTCTAGCTACCTTGAGTTTTGACTCATGAGCTTGGGAACTAACCAAAATTCTTATAGGTATAATATTCCTTATAGTTCTCAAACTAGGTTAACAATATCAACAATATCTAATTTATGAGTTAACAGTAGGAAGGAATCAAGAAATATAGATGTGATACATCAACAAATACTTCCAGTACTATTCAAGGGTAATATCCTGACAGATAATTGTTTAGATCAATATCAGAACATGCATAATGCTATCTAACCAGCTCGAAGCTTCTTTTGGTATTGAAAATACTTAAAATTTGTATATACTTTATTATATTTGGCTATAGTTTTTTATGCACTCTATTATATTATTGTACTTTATTTGTAATAAATATGTAAACTAATACTAGAATCATAATCAACATATATAATGATAACGTCCTTTTATTTTAATCAATATAACTTTCATATTAAACTAAGTTATATTATTTATGTTATTAACTTACTTTAAATTAAGAAATATTAATTTGTTTAACATTGTGCAAAGTTGTAAGAAAAAAAAGATAAATTTTTTTAAGATATTTATTTTTTTGAATATCTATCGACATCGACATCGACATCGACATCGACAATATTTGCACATTATTTATGACATTATTTGTAAATTAAAACCACGACACCATTGATATTTTCGTCCTAATTTTGACATCAGTTACAACATTAATGATTTTTGTCTTGCTTGCTGACGGAAAAAGGAGTCATTCCCTATGGAGTTGTCATTCACTTATAGTATTTTGAATAGAATTTCCCCATTTTTTACAAGCATTTTTGTCATGCGCATATAAAATGTTCTAATAAAAAAGTTGACTTTTTTGCTGGAATAATTAGAAAAAGTGAGTACTTCCGAACCCAAGCATAGATTTGCCGAGCTCAAATATCTATATGCATCCTTACTGTTGCCAATAACTAGTTGATATAACTTCTCAAAACCTTAACTCTCTCTCTCTCTCTCTCTCTCTGTTATTTTTTTCTTCTTTCTCTCTCTACAGCTATATATTTAGAAGGATTTTGTCTGTACATACACACTTGTATCTCACTTTATGGGTAACAGCATAGGTGGAGCAAACAAAAACAAAATTTTTAATTACTTCTTTGGTTGAAATTGCATCATCTTTGGCCTGGCTGGTAGTCGGCCTAGAGAATTAAGGGGATGTGCTGGTGGTGGCCCTATTTAGTAAACTATTTATTAGTCTCTCAACTCAACATTTCATTGATCAGAAGCTAATTAAGGAATATATCGAGTATTGTGTAATGTTTTTAGATCGGCGGGGATGAATTAGTATGCCTTAGCTTGATGTAAGTTGTACGGAGAATGTTTAATTAACCATTAGTTCATTGTTATAAAAATTTGTATACTATACATAATTTTTATTTTAATATGATCTTAATCAAATCCAACAATATTTAACGTGCACTAGCTATAAGATCCTATCTATTATAGGAGGATCCTTCTTTAGTTATGTTTTAGGTTGGCCTTCAATCCTCTCTATATTTTTCCTAACCATCTATGTATGCTACAATGTCACGTGATGTGATATAATAGAAATTCATTTCCAAATGAGTAGAAATTCTGTTTAGTGGAAATACAAAGAAAAAATAAAGCTATTTTTTTATTGAATAAGAACATAGTTATATATATATATATATATATATGAATTCTTACAAAGGGTTATAATTATAATTTCTTTTATAAAATAAGATAATAAAATTGTGAAAAATTATTTCAGTTTTTTAAATCAAACTTTTTCCATGTTTTCTTACTTTCTGATAGAGTTTACCGCTCAAGGTTTTTTAAGAGAGTTTTTGGTGCCGCCCCCTCTCCCTCTGGGTCCAAAGACCGGCGCCGTCTCCGGGCTTACCGCTGGGACTCGGGCCTACGAGAGGGGGAGAATGATCTGCGTCTGGGTGGAGAGTGGAAGAACACCAAGTTGGGGGGTGGGGGGGGGGTTGGGTGGGTCTGTTACCTATCGGAGAGAGGGTGGGAGGAAGCCGGTGGTCTGTTGGGCCGGTGAAAACAGGGGTGGCTAGCGTGCGTGGCTGAGGGGACTACCATGGAGCTCGAGGTGGACCTGGGAGCTAGGCGTTGGCAACAGTCAGAGCAAAAAGAAGCTCTAAACTGTGGGGAAAGAAAAGGAGAGGTGGTGGGGTTGTGGCTTGGCTGCGGCAAGGGACGGTGGAAAGAAATGGTCGGGGGCGGAGCTTTGGCTGTGGATGGAGGAGAGGGGAGAGGCGGTGGGGCCTGAGCTTTAATCGCGACGAGGCCGAGCTTGTTCCACCGTTTTGGAGTTCAGGGAGGGGGTGGAGGGGTGGATCGTCGAGGATCGGCCACGCACACACAACTAGAAACGGAAAGGATGGTGGCGTCAACGGGCCGACCCGAACCATGGTGATCGGTGCATGTTTACTGTTTTGTTTGCACTATATTTCTGGTTTTGTTTGTTTGTTTGGTGTGTAATATCAGAGATGGTCTATACACTTCTGTGTTTGTTTTGGATTGTATACCCTCTTATTACCAGTGAGATGTGTCGTTTCGGTTGGCTAGAATTGTGCCCATGCCACATAAATAGTTCCCTTTTTTGGGTGGATTGAGTCTTAGTCAATTGGCTATGCCCATTGACAGTTTTGGAGTCTGACTTTGAGCAACTGGTAAGCTATCATTTTAGTGTCGAGCGGATTTATCTCTATGGGCCTTGACGTTGTTAGTTATCCCCGTGCGATCATTGTAATCTGATGAATCCAATCTGTTTTCTAGATCTTTGGTGTCCAGTGGGCAGTTGTATTGATTTTTCGTTTGTACTTTTTCTTAGTCGAATGAAGTTTTAATTCCTCAAAAAAATTGTTTTAAAATTTTAGTGGGGCATAGATTTAATTTTTTCATAAATTTGGGACATTACAATAAATTTTAAAGAAATTTGCGGATAATAATTTAATTTTAAAATATGAGTATGGGCACGTCTCCCATCTAGCAAAGAGTGGCTCCACTATAATGTTGGCCTAAATATCAATGAGAAACAGATCCCTAGCGGATGCACAAAAAAGCTACCAATCTCCCGCCCTCACAGGCGCAAAAAACCAAACCGGAGTTTCAAACCGCCAGTCCCGTTACACATACCGGGTGGTTTTGGTTTGTGTTTTTCCCAAACTGTGGTTTATCAAAACTGCACTGCCCTGCCAAACCAAGGTTCAAAGCACCCGCAAATTCATGTTGCGTTTGTGAAGAATGAATTACACAATATGAATCATGATGATGATTGTTTGTTGTTGATGATCTTGTTTTAGCTTTAAAAGATAGAATTAATAATAGTTGTTCTAAAAACACAGTAAAAACATGCAACAAATGCTTTACGTTTTTCATTTTAAGTACTTCCTAACAAAAGTATAATGGGTCCAAACTACCAGCACCCGTCGCATCAAACCGCCCAGCCTGCCACTGAAAATTGGTAATTACGATTTGGATTCTTTCAAAATCACCCTTTTATAAAACCACATCGTCAAACTGTCCGTCTATTTACCCCTAACAAGTCCCATGAAGTGGAATTGTAGGATATTAGAATTGATGTTTCTTATATAACACCTAAAAATATATCTTATAAATACTATTGGTTTTTATTTTTCTTCAATTACATCATTATCATGTCAATTATTCTAATAATTGTAGTAATTATCCTAAGCCATTAGTAGAGATGTCAAATGGATTGGCCATTCCGGTCTAAACCATTAGTGCTTTGTGTTGTGCTTGTGTTGATCCATTTACTTGTGTAGAGATGTATCATGCTTATTTATAATTTATGACGTCAAACTTGTTCACGACTTATTTACATTTGTCTTGTACTCTTAATACACGTGTTCTTTAATTATGCCCTTCTCATGCCCAAGTAAAACTATTAGGAAAAAAAAGGAACAAGAGAAAAAGGCATTGAACACACTAAAATTATGTAGCTAGTAACAAAATAAGGCACATAATTGAAAAGACCATACAACATTGAAAATCTTACCTAGCAAAAATTCATAAGAAAAAAATAGTACATCTTAAGTTTTATTAAAAAGTTATAATAATATATAATAAAAGAGCTATAATATCGTACTATTATTATACCGCTTATCATGTTTATGTTGTGCTCTTAACCTGTCTTGCCTTTAATATGTTTTGTATACAAAACTCAGCTTAAGTTTTGCCCTCTTAATAAATGTGTTAGATGAAGCCCCTTTTAACTATACTTACTTTTTAGAATACTTTTTGGCCCACCCAGTTTTAACCATTGTGGTCATTAATGCACATGTTATAATGATTATAATTAGAATAATGATTTGTGGTAATTACAGCTGTAACAGTGACAACAAAAGCCAGTGTCATTCATGAAATACCTTTTTTTACCGCTATAAAAAATTAATCTTGTTTCTACTAACTAATTTCATTGATAGTCATACTAATGGTAATGATCTATCGGAAAAATAACACTCAATCCGAAAAAAAGGAAATAAAACTCAATTGATAAGTGGAAAGAAAACGACAAATTTACTAGGGTGATAATGATGTATTACTAGAGAACAAGGCAAAGCGTCCCTACATTCATAAGGCAATGAAATTATACATGTGATGTGCTTGAACTCTATAAGGAAAAGCTCAACCAACTATCCCAATCATCCTAACCCATGTTCCACGGAATATCATCAGTTCAATCTTCACTCTCATGAGTACCACGCATACCCTTCTCTTGATTGGCAAATTATGCCTTTGCTTTTTCTATATGTAACACCAATTATATAAAGTCATGCATAGTTATCATATCATCATTGAAACTCTTCAATTTTAAGCTTGAGAATTGTAATCCATAGCGGGGAAATGGGTACCGTACAGGTTTATTCAAATTAATTATATATTAAGTCATCATATTGGTGGTGATGTGAGAGAGAGAGAGAGAGAGAGGGGTGATATATAATTGGCATGCAACAAAGTGTGTGTATATAAATTGGATTGAGTGGACATGAAACAAGAAGTAGTCTCTTGCATTTTTTTTTTTTTTGGCTGAACCTCATGCATGCTTGCTTGATCAAATAAAGTGATTGCCTTTTTCCCTTTAGGGTATTGGTTTAATTAGGGCCCTATTGTTAGACATGTACGCCGTAAGGAGTAAAAATGTATTATATTTTTAGAGACATTTTTATCAATAAAGAATTTATTTATTATTTATATATCAAATCTTGTCCTCTTTGCATTCACATTTATTAAATGTATGATAAGCAAATAAAAGTCTGAGACTGTCTGTCTAAACCTTTAGAATCAAGCATATGATAGATAGGTTATGCGAAAGACATGATTCTAGAGGTGATGGTCTAAAACATAAGATCTGCAATCAAGAGAATAAAATTGGGCGCTTTATTTATGCAAAGATTGTTATGTTGTCTATCTCCCTAACGGAAGATAGTTTATCTTGGCCATCGGAGGTGGACTCCACGAATAGAAACATTGGTGTATTGTCATAGGCGTTGATGTATTGGATCGGGACATAAAGTGAATTGGTTTGGATTAATGATACTGTCTTGGCAAATTGATTCATTTTAGATAATCTTATGTGTTGTATCTTAATCATGAGATGAATAGTGGGCCTGTTATCTTGACTTATATCTTTTGATATACCAAAGGATGACATCCACATTATATGTTGGTACGTATGCCAATGCATTGGAGGCATAACTCTTGATAGCGTAGACTTGTTATTCATAAATATGGAATCCATAGCTCCTCTTTAAGGGTCGTTAATATCCTATTATATGCGTTATCCTATAATTAGAAAACTAGAGCGCTCAACCATTTGGATACATAGGTGTAACCGAATGGTATGCTATCTTTAGATAGTAAGTTTTTCGATGGTGAGACAATAGAATGTAAGATAAAAATAATCGAGAAGATAAGACATAATTTATCCTTAAGCCAATTATGGATAATCCTATAGAGATACGATACATTATGATATGTCATGGAGATTTAGCTATTTGGACTTCGTAATTCTATATGATTCGAGAGTGGAACTCTAAGCTTTTAGTAAAGTAACGTCAGAGTTGATAATTATGAAATGTATATCTGGAATATTGGGTTTTATAATTATTAGGAGCTTGAACTATATAGGTCTATCAGGTTCCCTTTGCTAGCTCATAAAAAATTATGTAACGATACGGAGTACTTTTCTAATAAATTAGTGACTTATATTAAATTATTAGATTGGTTAAAATTCGAGTTAGTTGAATTTAAGAATTCATGTTAATTTATCAGTTAAATTAATTTAGTAAATTAATTCAAGATAAATATGTTGAATTATTGTGGATAATAACTTATATGTACGGGTTATCTAAATATGACTATTTTAATCACATAACTTCTCTATTGGATTATTTAAATTAAAAATGAGGCTCTATTAAAAGATACCTAGAACTAATAAGATAGGAATTATTCAATTAGTTGAGATAGCATCTATCGGATCAACCTGTAGAGTTCGAATTAGATTCGAACTTAGAGATCAGTGACGGCGTAGTCGACCGCACCTTTGTATTGCAATTGACCGCTATAGTTAGACTCCAAGTCTGATTATGTAGATCAGACTTTGAAATTGATTCAAACTTAAATTTTGAGGCCTTATCTAATTACGACCAATCTAGGAGACGTCCTCTATATATAGGGGGTAAGGTGTCACAACCCGCCTTTTTAAGGCTGTGATAAACCTTTTCTTACTTACATATAGGAGAAAACTTAGGAATTTTTTTTTATACATACAGATATTAATACCTTTTGAAACACAAACATATACATATATTTTCATAAGCCACATACTTTTGAGAGGAGTTTTTGTCTTACTTATTATATTACAACTTTTATATACATGTTTCGAAATAACTTAAAATATACTACAGTGGAAACATAACTGCGACGGAATCCATACCCAATCTGCACACTAATTATCCCTCTGTCAGCTCATCAATGAAATTATTATGACTTTCTCGTTGGAATACCTACAGCATGAAACACTTAATGAGCTTACACCTAGTAAGTCCTAATACAACCCACATCCACATTCAATGCAATGTGTGATCCAATTATGCTTCCTTATGAACATTCCTTATCTTTTTCATATCTTATCTCTTACTAGGGCACAAGTGCTTGTACCATTGTGTACATAGGTCTACGTGACACTGTGACCATACTATATCCTTGAACTCCTCTTGAATCAGGAGTCGGTACAATACTTTTCTTAATTTCTGGTAATATAATTACCAGTCCATTTATTATGGTTATCATACCAAGCATGAAGTGATAAATACATGTTATACGCAAAACATAAATGCTCTTGTATGATATAGTATACACAGGTACATACTTTTATATACACAGGTACATACTTTTATACTCATAGGTATACAATATAATATATACACATGTATTTATTTTGTATACTCATAGGTACACACTAATATACTTATAAGTCCCCATATCATAGCATATACATAAGTATACACCTTGATATACACACAGGTATACATATGCACATATCACATTCTATACCTACAATTCCATACTGTAGGTGAGATGGTTACTTACTTGATTCGAATGCTAGGCAACTCAACCTCAGTTTTCTCTTTCCTAGACTTCTAGGATCCTGTTGGCCAATTATAAAGCTAATAGCCAAATTCCACTATGTTTCAATACAAAATGATCGTTAATTAATAAATTAGTTGCATAACTATATATAACTCCGAAAATCACTAGTTTTCTTATTTTTATCTAACTCTACCCTATCGTCTCTAACGAAAGGCAAAAATATTTCCAATTATTCATTTTTTCCATTTGGAACATTTCGGAGCAGTTCAGGTTACTCGGGCAAAATGACGATTTTGGCCTCAGTGGGCCTATTAGCTTCCCGAGCTCAATTTCGCTATTCTAACTAAAATAGTTACGTACTAGTTTAAAAGTAATACCCTAGTGTGTTAGATCTCCTTATTTCACATCTATGCCTCATTTCAGTAAAACTTTTACAGTTTTGCCCCTTAACTGAAAATTTTGACAATTTTATCCCCAGGACTGAAATTAATCTTTTTAAACCATAATTTTCTATTTTTCACAATGATCATTTTTGCTTAAAGTAACATACCCTATATCCTTTTAAAAATGACATTTTTGCCCTTTTAAACTTTTTTTCCCCAATTTTTAATAAATTCTTGTAAAATTCAAATCTCACAAATGTTTGAGATTTTCAACGAACTACCTGTGATGCCTAACAATTTCATCGAGATCTACAACTTTTATGTTTTAACTTTTTCAAAATTCTCACTACACAGGGTTTTTTGGGCATTTTGCAATTCTATTGAGGAGAAACTTTTTCTTACAATTTGATCCTTAGGTTATTTTTGTAAAAATCTATTTTTAAACAGCATAGGTACCCCTGTGTAGGTAGTTCTAACCCTTGTCCAAACCATTTCCATGCCCACTCATCATTTTTGCAAAACTAACATTAAAAGTACAAAAATAACCCTTTTTACATAAACTACCATTTTGCACAATAAACCATAAATTTTCACTACATCAACATGCCATAATTCATATGTCTAGGGAGTTTAACCAAAAATTTACTTGAAAACCTACATATCTTTGAAAGAATAAAAATCAAAATAAAGACCACATAATTTTAAAACTTTAAGAAATCAAAACTTACCCAAATAACAATTTGTGATTCTAGCCTTCCAAGGCTCCTTTGAAACTCCTTCCTAGACATTATTTTCAACCAAAAACACCTTGAATCAATTTCTCTCTTAACCCATGAAAATTCCTTTGAAAACTTTAAAAAAGTTAGGTTTTTACCTTAAAACTTGATGGAATTCCTTGAGCTTTGCTTGTTAAACTTACTTGGGCTAATTTTGCAAAGATGTGAAGTTGAAAAATTCTTGAGAGTGAGCTTCAATGGCTGCCGGTTTTACTTAGCAGTATACTTATACTGCTTCAGCCTCCTTTTCACACTGAGTTAGAGTTTTGGTGGACTCTATGTCTTATGTATACTCTAATTATCCATCCTTTCGTATCACAATTTTATAATTAATTGTGATATAAAATTTATTTATGGATATTATTTACAAATTTTTGAGTAATTAAACTCATAAAATTTGTATTAAAAATATCCAACATTGCATCACATTTGTAGTGGAATTATCAGTTAATACCGCTTATTTATACATTGTTACAATTTTTACAAAAATTACAATTTTTAAGGGTAAATTCATTAATTAAACCCAATTAAATATTAGGTTTTATTAATGAATTTTTCCTGGTCCTTACATAAGGTCTCATTGTTATTTAGATTAGTTGAGAAATCAAGAATGAACACTCTATTCTGTGAATCTTTGAAACTCCTCTGGAGAGTTATTGTTCACAAATCACGAACGGTAGTTTTGGGTATTTCTCAATTGGTGAGAAGGAGAGTCATCATGGAAAAGCTGAACGACGCGTGCTCACACGCACTCCGATCGTGGATAGAAAATCGCAAAGAAGACTAATTGGTTGAAGCTCTTTTGGAACGTTACTTATCTTCACGAATTGCGGAGCTTGTCGACAAACAAGGTTAGTAAGATCTGGTTAATTTATGCATATAGCGTGTCAAACTTGTGTTTTGAAAAATACTCTGATATAAAATTTTAAATTTTCTGCTACGTACTATTTTTTCAACACCTATTTAGTTAGGAGGAAAAATAAATTAATGGTGAGAGAATGATCGTCTATGGATTTAATAATTGGAGAATAATTAAGCTTATAATTTCAAGAAAAGTGACTAAGATTGTTTTCTTTTTATTTTTCTTGCAGTTACTAATGAAAAATATGCGAAAATAGAGAATATAACCTCCTTAACACATCTCTTTAGTTTGATGCTTTTCTTTTTTAAAATTGCACCGGTCTAAGTTAATATATAAAGGGAAATTTTATAGTTCAAAGAAAAGCAGAGTTCTTTATTTGCTCCCATTGGGAGGACATCCCTCTAACTTTCCTATTAATATTCCCGTCCAGATGTCCCCTACACATTATTATAAAAGTTGAGTCTCCCTTCCCTTGTTTGAGTTTATTTTGCGTCATCAAATATTAATTTTTTGCAAAATGTAAGAAAAACTTGGTTTTGCAACTCATATAAGACGTGGCGCCAAGGATGCAAGGAATTACACACCAAGTAAATCCCAAAGATACATGTAATATAGACATCACAAAGTATGCGTGTGATAATAGTAATATCTCAAAATCTTCGGGGTGCAAAGTACTTCCTGTTCAAGTGGGTTCTATAAACTGATATATCACAACTGATATAGATAAATAACATAGTCTTCAATCAGGCTGAACAGTCCGATACATTTAACATTCTCCGTTTGTGAATGTAACATTGTTTCTATGTTTATGTAACATTCTACTTGTTTAAATGTAACATATAATATTGTATCGTTTGTTGGACTGTTTATTAAATATTACATGTGAACAAATTGAGTGTTATAAGAATGTACAAACAATGTTATATTTGCGAACAAAAAATGTTACATGTGACAGAATGATCAAGGTGCCTGATTTAAAATTCGCTTAAATTTTTTTTTTTTTTTTTAAAAGTTAATATATATGTGCTACAAACTAGGAAATTTTTTATTCTCAATTCCCTTGTCAGCTTTGTGACATTATCGTAAAATTAGGTCTCTCTTGCCAGATTGTCCCAAACTAACGTCGTCTACACCACATGCAAAGTTGATTGTTATAGTAAGAACCAAAAAAGAAAAGAAGTCAATCAATATTACTATTACATCAATAAGTTAGAGTTTGGAAATGAACCTTGCAAAAAATCGCATCCAAAACACACCATGAAACGTCTTGTAAAGAAAAAAAAAAATCTTTAATTGTATTTATTCTTTGGATTTATGGGCTTTTCCCATCTGTCATTTTGGCCCCAAGACCAACCAAACATGGGGGACCATGTTGTTGGACAATAATGGTGGGCTTGGTTTAGCTTTTGTGGGAGCAAGGAGATTAATGTTTGGTTTTTTAAACAATGCATGGCCAACAAAAATCCAAACACTGCTCGCTCTACAAATTAAAAAAAGAGGTCAAGGGCACATGGAAATCTTATGTAATATGGTTGGCAAATATGTTTGCCTAACACATATAGCCCAGCAAAGGTGAAGCACATTGGGATTTTCCCATCAACTAGCCTTTTTCATTTACTTTGCATATCTCAGTAGTTTAGCTTATACTTTTCAGTGAGTGATAATTAATATTTTTTTGATCACCTCTTTAATGGTAGTTTTGTTGTACATTAAATTCTGTGCTACAACTTCAATTGTTAATCCTTCAACTTCAATTAAAGATACAAGTCATTTGATCTTGCAACTCTTGTTAAATTAACTTTGATCCCTCTTTGCATTAACCTTCAAGGATAATATCAAGGGCCTGTTTGGGAGAGCTTTTTAAAAGCTTCTTTCGGCTTTCTGAGTACAAAGTTGCTTTTAGAAGTGTTTGGAGAAATTGTCGAAGAGCTTTTGCTTTCTAAAAATGCTTCATGTTAAAGCTACAAAATGTAGCTTGTCAAAAAAGCCCTTTTGAAATAGACTTGAAACTTTTTTTAGAGTATTAATAATACATTATAAGTTTAAATATAACATTTCTGTAACTTTTAAAAGCAATTGAAACCATTTTGACCCATTAAAACTCTTTTAAAATATGGTTTTAAATATTTACTAAAAAACAACAGCTTTTGCTTCTCTTCCTTTACTAACTAAAAGTATAAGAACAGAAGCTGTGCTAAATGGGCCGTGAGTCCTTAATGAGAATCAACTCTTGTTGCTAAAGAGTCTTGGTTTAATTTGGCTGATGCAGGAAATCATGAAAATTTTAATTAAAAGGAGACGCTTAAAACAGAAAGTTTGATTGAAACAAATGATAGTTATGCAATTTCTCAAAGGGAAACGAAGAGACTTGGGATAAATTGGCAGAGATTGATAATTAGTGTATGGTTATGACTACTAATTTTGAAAAGAAAAATGGCTTAAACTCTCCGCGCTTGAAGGGTTTTTTTATTTTTTATTTTGGCATAAATAAGGCTGAATTGAATCATGTTTTATTCTCGCCGCTAGGTATTTCCCCTTAGGGCTTAACTAGTAGTGGGCTTTAATCAGGCCTCTTTTAATGTTTTGATTAATAAAGATCTTTCCCCTTTTGGTTTTTATTCTTTTTTACGTATGGTCGTTTCTTATTTGTCAATATTCTTGATTTCTTTGTTTCGTGTTTAAAAAGTATGGTTAGAACTAAAACTTTTAAAATGAAAACTATAATATGTAATAGCTTTACACTGCAGCTCTTTTTTTTTTTATCATTTTAACATGTAGAAACTTTATAATATAGCATCAAAGAGTTTTGGTTATAACTGATTTTGCGAAAACAGTATATTAGCATTTATGCCTACTTTATGATTTTATTTATTTTGTATTTTTTATAAATTATAGTAAATAACATTTTTTTAAAACTTAAGAAAGTAAATAAATTGTTTTAAAATATTTAAGATAAATATCATATTTACAAAGTGAATAATTGCTTAGTCCTAGAAAAAAAAAATTATTATCTAGTAAATATGTTGTTTACTTCAAATATTTCAAAACTTGTTATCCACTTCTCTAAGGTTCAAAAACGTACTATTTGCCTCTTTCTTTCTTTGTTTTGTTTTTTGTTTTTTGTTGACATTGGAGCGGAGGGATTGCTATAGGACAGGTTATTTAGTGGTGGTTGGAATGTGCAATTTCAATTGCCAATTTTCCATTTAGATACAAATATATTTTTTGTATTACCATCATAACTCCATTCCAATGGTTAAATTAATCTCGTCTTTTCAAACCTTTCTTGAGTTTGAAAAGATAATGGATCGATGATTATGATTACTGACGTGGATTGCAAGACATAATGTACTTGGAATTGTGGCATTTGTCATTTATCTGATAATAAACGTGTGGAATATTTGGACATACCTTATGTGCATACATATCACAGGAAGCTTTTTAGAAAGGAAAATAATTTGCCCTTTTTGTCTGAAGAAGTATATAGTTTTGGCTGGTTTTATGTCTCTCTAATTTACGGTTCTTAACCTTCGTAATCAACTCAAGTCCTGTGAGTAATAGGCGGATATTAAATTCAACAGTTAACATTTAAGATTTATTTCGTTGACGAGTTCGAATTAGTATAGTTTTAATTTGATGTTTTGACCTTTTGTGGTTTAAAGTGCACATGAAATAAAATACAAATCAAGAAATTAGCGTTTGAATGGTGCGAGAATTGCGAAGAAACCAAAAATAGAGCCATTGTTTTACTGTATTAAATAGGTTCAAAACTATGTGAATTTTCAAGACGAGCAAATTTTTCAAAACTGATTTTAATAAGTTTAAAAAACCACATTAAGATTCAAACTACGTCCATAGTTTCAAATCACAAGGCCCCACAAACCAAACGGCCTCATATAGTCCATTCAGTCGGCTTCTCACGGTGGGAGCTAGAAATAGATCGCCCGCATATCAAATAAATCTAATGATTTTTTTTCCTTTTGAAATGCCTTGAGGGTTTAGGGTTGATATGCCTTGGATTAATTTGTTTGTTTGCGCTTCTTTCTTCTTCTTCTTCTTCTTCTTCTTCTTCTTCTTTTTTTTTTTTTTTTTTTTTTTTTTTGTTTGTTGTGGGGGGGGGGGG
>CAMOHE010002514.1:291-11874 GCA_946598075.1 Artocarpus hirsutus
TTGCACTCTCGAACTCTATAGAATTACGAAGCTCGTATAGCTAAGTTTCCATGACATATCATAGTGTATCGTATCCCCATAGGATTATCCATAATCGGCTTAAGGACAAATTCTGTCTTACCTTCTCGATTATTTTTATCTTACATTCTATCATCTCACCATCGAAAAACTAACCATCCAAAGACAGTATACCATTCGGTTACACCTATGTATCCAAATGGTTGAGCGCTTAGTTTTTCAATTACAGGATAATGCATATAAGAGGATATCACTACTCCTAAAGAGGAGCTATGGATTACATATCTATGAATAATAGGTCTACGTCATCAAGAGTAATGCCTCTAATGTACCGGCATGCATACCACTATTAAGATGTGGGTGTCACCCTTTGGCACATCAAAAGACACAAGTCAAGACAACGGGCCCACTGGTCATCTCAGGATTAAGATGCAATACACATGATTGTCTAAATTGAATCGATTTGCCAAGACAGAATTATTAATCCAAATCAATTCACTTTATGTCCCGATTTAACACATCATCACCTATGACAATGTGCCAATGTTTCTATTTACGGAGTCCACCTCCGATGATTAAGACAAACCATCACCCAATAGGAATATAGACAACATAACAATCTTTACATGAATAAAGCGTCTAACTTTATTCTCTCGATTGCGGATCTTATGATTTAGACCGTTACCTTAAGAATCGTGTCTTTCGCATAATCTGTCCATCATATGCCCAATTCTTAAAGGTTTAAACCGACAGTCTCAAACTATTGTTTGCTTATCATACATTCAACAAATATGAACGTAAAGAGGACAAGATTTGGTATTAAATAATAAATGATTTCTTTATTGATAAAAATATCTCCAAAAACTCATTACATTTTTACTCGTTAGGGCATACATGTCAACAGCTAGTACATAATTAATTCGACCAACACCAAGAATGTGTCATGGACTTTGAACTTGGAAACAAACAAGCTCTTGATCAAGAAAGATGGAGGAAACAAATGACACTTGAGAGAAAAATGGAAAAAAAGGAATCAAAATTGTGATTTCCCCAAGTTTATCGTTTACTCCCTAAGCCCAAAACATGAAAAAGAATATGTAGACCAAAATCTTAGTTTTGCCCTTTAAGTGTCCCATGTGCAAGTTACATAATCTAAAATTCTATTTATTTTAACAAAAAATAAATAAATGAAAGGGACGAAGTGAGATGTTTTGAAAGTTGATGAGACAAAGTAGTGATTTTTAAAGTTTAGAGAAGAAAGTTAGGTAGATCCAAAAGTTTAGGGACAACTGCTATTAATAACCTAATTTTTTAATAAATTATGGTTGTCTTTTTTTTTTTTTAATTCCTTGTGTTCCTTCATTCTTCGTATATTTAATACATGTGTGGTTGTAAGTATGATCTAGCAATAATTTTATATTTAACCACACCACAAGACGTGAAATTGAAATTCCTCAATTTCAAATTATACATGTAAGCGTGTGTACGCAATATATGCATGATTTTCGTCCTACTTTTGCATTTCAATTTTTTCGGTACCCTTTTGTCTTAAAAGTTTTTCCCATCCTATACTTTTGGCTTATCAAGCAAGTACCTTGTTGGTGATTTGTTTCTTGTTGAGATGAAAGACCTGCTGTTAAGGCTTTAAACAAACATTCTTGCACGTGCCTGGGATTGTTCTTTTTTATCAGGGATGGTCATCAAACCGATCAAACCTATCAAATCAAAACAAAACAAAATAAAAGCAAATCGGTTTGATTTGGTTTAAAATTTTAGAAAACCAATTAAATTGGTTGGATTTGTGGTTTTGACCCTAAAAAACCAAACCAAATCAATTTCAATTTATTGTATTTGAATTGTTATATATTTTATATTTATAGAAAAATAATTAATCATTTTATTACATGTATATATTTTTAAAAATGAAGGTGCTCTATAATTTAATAATATTTATTCTAAAAATAAATAAATAATCCTTGTTGTTAGTTTTTGAGGAAACCTATTTTTTTCATCTCTTACTATCAGTAATAAAGTTCACTTTTTCCCCCAAAAAAGTTATAATCCTAATGATTTCGTATTATAAATTTAGTATTTTATATCTTATGGATTTAAAATTTGAATGTCTTAGTTTATTAAGGATGCTTAATTTTAAAGTACTTCAGATGTTTTATTTATGTTATGAATTTGATACTACAATTTTGCATTATTGATACTTAAAATTGAGAAATAGAGAATTGTTTATCATATCAAAATGTTGATTTTAATAGTGGTAAATATATATATATATTTATATATTAGTTCAAACTAATTAAAAAAACTAAACTAAGCCAATTACAATTGGTATGGATTTAATTTGATTGCTCAAATGGTTTGGTTTAGTTTTAAAATCTCCAAACCAACCTATAATTGGTTCGATTTGTGGCTTGGTTTGATTTGGTTGTCTGCCCCTATTTTTCATAATGACCAAGCTATATATGCTAATACAAATGGTCTCTTTTATGGACTTTTCTAGTTTAAAAAAAAAAAAAAAAAAACAACAACAACAACAAACTATGGGTGGCAATATTCATGTTCGTATTGACACGTTTACAGCATCATACGTTTAGGCCGAACAAGAAAGCAACACGATTAATGAATGTGCCAGAAATGCAAACACGGAGACGACCAGCCTATAGCACACACAACACGACACGACACGATTAACACATTACTAAGCAGGCCGTAACGGAATGACACAATAACAACACACATAAACACGTTTATGACCCAGTTAACTAAAAATTAAAAAAAAATTAAAAAAACCAATTAACAAAATTAACAAAAACACAATATCTAATTAATACTAACATACTACAAATATTTCAAATATTTTTATTTTTAAGTTTAAATATATTATAAACGGAGGGGTCGTATCGTGCCATATTGATACATTTACGGCCTGTTTAATTAAACATATTAAGGCGTGTTAAATGTGTTAGCACGAATTTAGCCTGTTTATTTTTGTGTTATTCGTACCAACTCATTTATGGTCTAATTAATAAATATGCGGTCTAATCCTATTTATCTGGTATGATTTTTGTATCGTGTTCGAAATTACTGACTCTAACAACAACAACATATTTCCTTTAGTAATTTATTTTCCATCTGTCCTACGTTGTAGTATTTCCACTTATTGTTGCCAAAAACAAGAAGGACGATGAAATTTGATGGAGAAAATTCAATTATCATGATATAGCTACGTCAGATTCGATTGCTCACGGGATGTGCAAACGCATGTCGATGGTGACTTGAGGCTCGTACAATAACTATTATTTTGGGGGTCTTTTTCTATGGGCACGCCAAACTTTTTGAGTTTGGCTATTTAGCTCTTGAATTAAAGGCGTTGGCAATTGATATCTCAATTACAAAACCTGTTGCATCCGTGGTCCTTTTGTTAATGTTCGTTAAATATTTCACAGTTTTGATAACGTCCTTTTGACTAACGACGTCGAATAACATATTAGCAACATCAAACATAAGAACTAACTAGAGAAACAAAACGGAGCAATCAACCAAGCGAGGATGTTGTAGAATTAACAGAATGCTTAGTTAATACACCACGTGTAGAAAACAGATCTATATGAAGGAACCAGATCGATTGGCTATGCATCAACGGTCCACATTGAAACCCTTCTTCCCAACGACTATAAATAGGGTTGTACGCATTTACTGATTTTGAGAACTAATGAGAATTATTTTCAGCATGTAACCCGGCGGTAGTTGGCTTGTTAATCCAGAAAACAACTAAACGTCAACTGTTTTCGTCGACCAACGAAACGAGAGAGAGATAAATAAACAATTTAATCTCACTTTTGGCCTAAAGAGCAACCCAAAAACCGGATATAAAAACTTTTTAACACATTTCAGGAGGCCCAAAAAAAAAAGGGAGAAGTTTTTATTTTTTGTTTCCCCAAAGGCTGAATAAAAACAATGTTACCAGAGTGAAAAATATGGTTTAAACTAACTTATGAAAGCTTTCATGATATTTTATCTCATAATTAAGAAGATTTTATGGATGTCCAAAAGGCTACTTTGCCTTGATATATATTTTCGTATAAAAAAGCAAGATTAATTTATGGCAGCCCTTAATTTTTTTGTTGGTTTGGTACAGTGTCTAACAAGTGATTTTTAAGTTAATATACCAGCCTTGCTTTCTTCTGGCAATAGCATTTTTTCCACAAAACAATTCTATTTAACCCCATACAAGGTTATAATCCCGCTATTAATAAAACAATATGATCCATTTTAAAAACTGTACTGCATATTTTATATTAGATTGGAGCCTATAATTTTGTAGGTAACAGAGTTATAATTCCACAAGGATAAAAATGATTTTTCTTTTCCATAACTGTTCAGAACATCGTTGCTTCCCCTCCTCCTGTAAAAGAAAGGTAGCTTAGGAAGGGCCAACACTATGTTCAATCTGATTAGTGATGACCAACTTACGATAGTCCAGAAGCCGAAATGACCTGAACATTGAGTCAGATTAGTAATTTTCCCCTGAAATGGACAGAGAATATCTTCCCTAATCAAAAGGGTGTGCGGAATCAATACGGATGGTATCATGAATGCCTTTGCCATTAAATTTTATCAGCAAACATCTTCCTGATCCGACACAGTAGTTCCATATTTTAGCCACAACATGATTGAGCCCGTTAAGGAAAAGAAGATTTTAATTTGTACTGAAATCGGCTTCGTGTATAAATTCAATTGTAAGATTCATCTTCAAGCGTTGAACAATGCTTCACTGAAAATGCTTTTTGCATCTAATCTGACATTCATGTGATCAGCATAACAGCTAGAAACAGTCAAAAGGATTTTTTGTTTTGAGATTTGGTAAAAAAGATGCCACACAAAGTTGATGTAACTAGTGTTTGTATGTAGAGCATAAGCTATTACAAGCACGCTAAGACTAAAACACACCAATTGCCACACACAAGCTTATTTCACAGAAACAAAAGCATGGACATAAATAAAAGGACCACACTGAACCGGCAGGCGATTATATCTACATACGGCCGACTTCATAAGGAGAAGAGATCATCTCAAATATGGAACCCTCCTTTCTGTTTTATTATTTTTTTTTTTCTTTTGATCAAGCAAAAGTTATTTTCTGGACACGAGAACTGGGGCTCGGTGAGCAGAAGCGCTGGAAGTAACATAATTAGAGACTGCGGCATAGAGATGGAGCCGACCTATACCAACCGAAGAAATTCCAGAGGGATCTGTTCTTGCCCTTAACAGGAGATTGATCCGTCTCATTTCTCTGCAGCATCTCCCACATTACATGCACATCCTCGTACTGACAAGCCCTCACATCATGCTGCAGGTTCAGTATCCCTGTTCAAGTTCCACAAACAAGGTTCAAAGTCATTTAGTTGACCATCTATAGAAAAAAAAAAAGATTTATGCGAAAAAACAAAAAAAAAAATTGATAGTAACACAAAAGTTGGAACCAACATACAACTTGTAACAAGTTACATGATTCACTTGATCACTTTTTCTTAGAACAGTTAGTCAATCCAAATTAAGGAGATTCAGCATCAATCAATTTCTCTAATTGAACATTTGAGAAGCAGAACCAAACACATTATAGAAAATGGTTCAGTTCATCCTAATTATATTACGTGTAAAGATAGGTGAAGCAACCACGTTTCTAAAAGGTTTATGCCAAAGCACACCAATGGTCTCAATTTCTCGCTTCAATATTAATCCCCGTATAAATGTTGACAATGGCTAACCCATAATTACATAATTTCCTCTCATTGACTTGTCCAAGGCGCCAAGAACTCGATAAATCCTTGGTCAGTCCTTGTCTCCTAGAACACCATGACTTGGTGTTCGCAAACTAATAAGCAGTTTAAAATCTTAATTTGGACTGTTCTAAAAAAAAAACTGAAGACAATAGTATACCAGACACAAGTAGGCCCATGTTCTATCAGCGTGGAACAAGTCAACAAGGTTCCAGCTCTAAAACTCATCACCAAAATGATCCCAATAAAGAAATAAGCACAAATAGTAAAACGCGTTACCAAATAGACAGTACACAAGTAAAAGGGCATCTAGTATTTCTAACAAAGACAAAATACATATACGTGCACACATGTCATGACACAATTTACCCCTTCTGCTTGAAACCAAGCAGGCGAGTACGGTCACGGCCATGGTAATGGCACCGAAAGCTGCCGGCCGGCTTCAAATTTGCCCTCAATTGTTCGTGTCAGTCACAGATGAGACAATCTAAAAAATCCAACCGACATAATTAAAAAAATGTAGTTTTAGCTAAATGACTCTAATCAAACTAACTGATATAATTTAGTCCAATTTGACACCACTTAGACTGTTTAGAACTACGCGACAACAACAAAGTCCCAATAACCCCACAGTTTCACCTAGACAAGTCGATCAAACCTACCATCGTTACACCAATAATTGCAAAATAAATCTGACGCGACATGCCATGATGGTGACCATCCTCCGCAAAACCTCTTTAATATCGGTAATAATTGCGTGATCATTGTTAAACCACCGTTAAAAACCAAAAAAAAGGAAAAAAAAAAAGTAACTAATTATTATTTTTAAGGAAGAAAAATGGAAAAGGAAACAGGAAAAAAAAAAAGAAAGCGCTATCAGCGACGGAAATCAAGCACGGAAAATTAGCTCAAATGATCAGAAATGGACCCAAAAAACAAAAAGAAGAAGAAAAGGCAAAATTTTAGCTCACCGGTTTTACGAATCCCGAGGCGGGATGCGACGCCGGTCCAAACTCTTCTGACCGGGAAGACCACCTTATGCCACCACTCCATTCCGCGAGAAATCTTCCAGTGTTTCGCCTCCATCTAGAGAAAGATAAGATCAGAGGAGAAAGTCTTTAGACGAGATTCCTGGACACAGCGTGTACTCCTCTTATAATATTATATTAAATGAAACGACCAACTGATTTGGAGATCAGAAAGAATCAGAATAAAATTCATTCGACAATCGGAAAATAATATAATAAAACCAAGATAAACAATTAAGTGAAATAAAAAGGTGAAAAAATGCGTTTGGGAGAGCCGAAAGAGGCACAGCAAAAGACTGACCTTTCTTTCTCTCTCTTTCTTCTCTCCCCTTAGGAGAGAAGCGAAGCTTCTGAGCTTTTCTCACTCCTCGTGTGCCGTGGAGGGATTAGTAGTTTAACTGTCAACCACGGTTTAGCCGTGTTAGGATCCAATGTTCTTAAATAGGGGAGATATAAAACAACCGTTTGGGATTTCTGGCGCCACGTGTGGGACGACTATTTCTCGTTGGTTTTGGCGTTCGTACTGGCCTGTGAAGATACTATGCCCACCAAGGCGCACGTGTGGACTCACAGCCAAATTATAGCTCGTGAGACGGGCCGGCTGGCATTACTTCTGGATGCTACTTTCAGATAGTGTAGTTGCCTACAAGGGTTTTAAGTGTTCCATGAACTTTGCTTTTGAAAAGTAATTTTTAGAGTTATTACCCAATAACAAAGCTCAGTTTTTATTTTTTATAATTTAAAATTAATAAATTAACCATAATAATAATATATTATTCTCAGTCTATTTATTTTTAAATTAAAATAAATCAAATAAAATATTTTTTTAACCAATGAATTAAAAATACGTTAATTCTTTCGAACACTTTAAAATACATGTTAGAAATAAAACAAATATATTAAAAAGTCAAATAAAAATGAATAAATTAAAATAAATAAATCAAACATTACGTTATTTCTTTATGCTCAAATATCGTGTCATAAATTAAAGTGATTTTATTTTCTTAACTTAATTGATATTAATAAAACAAAAGCTATAAATATGATTAATAAATTATATCTATTTTTGTTATTTTACATCTCTACAATAATTTTATACATAGTTTATTAAACATTTAAAATTCTATTTTTGATTCTTACAACAATTTTAAAAAAAATTTATCAAATATTTATCTACTTTTAGTCCACAATACAACACAATAAAAACACAACACAGTACAACACAACGCTAAACTGGCCGACATCATTCCTGTGGAAGCCGAATAAAGTGTTCCGTGTCGTCCACGGGCTACAACGAGAGTAAAGACATTCGGGGGGGTGTTGCGCGGGATACGTGGCAGGTGAAGATCGGTCTGTTGGAAAGAAATGAGTGACCTGTGACCAAAGCGTATTACAAGTTGTGGTCCTCCCGGTCTGCAATGGGCCCCGAAGAAAGTCCAATTGACACGGGCCCCCACTGGAAGATGTGCTAAGGCGCAACCATGGAGCGGTATTTTGGCACGACAACACCTACTTGCTCATTTTGATATAATCTATTGCACAGCCAAACGTCCAAGCCTTCATATCATACGTTTGTAAACATTTTTTTTTTGTTTTTCTTTTTAGTTTCAATTTTTTCTCTCTTTTTTCAAAAAAAAAAAAATCTATATTCCGGTTTTAGTTATACGTACGGTTAATTACAAAAACTTTGACTCAAGTATAGTTTGTATCACTTTGCTCCTCTAACTTTAAATCATAATATTTATTCTTTTGAAGTATAAAATGCTAACAAATATGGTCATTTTGTTCGAATTTTAATAAAAAATTAACAAATAATTTTAAAATTAAGGCTATTTTGGTAATTTTAGTTATCAAAATAACTACACAAATTAAAACTATAATAAAAATACTGTATATTGATGATTAAAAACAAAAAATCATTATACTATTAGAATCTTTCTTTACTTTTTTTCACACAAATATGTATTTTAAAATTTCAAAAGTTATATATATTAATGAAATGAAAAAGAAAATAATATAAATATATTCAATATAACAAAAAATTTTCAAAGAGAAAACACTCTAACAATATTAACAAACTTTTTTAGATTATTAAGACTAATGACCCCAAAACTTTAGGATCTCCTTGGCTTTACCCTTAAATTTTAAAAATCATCACTTTATCCGCTGAACTTTCAAAACTCCTCACTTTACCATCTGAATTTTAAAATCACTATTTTGCTCTTGTTTTAAAGCTCTTTATTTTGTATAATATTTTTCAATTTTTCGTTTAAATAGACAAAATTAAGCATATGATTTGCACATGATGTTACCTATAAGGGCAAAAATGTAAATTTATCACTTTTAAGTTTTGTTTCACATTTGCAATCTCATTTGGCATTTTTTATCTGCTCTCATTTAAGAAGAGTTTGTATGTACATTTCTTCTCGACATTGTTTACTAATATTTTCTCATCTTTATGTGTAATTCATCTTCTTTAATATTTGATTTCTTATACATTGAAAATGAGAAGAAATGTGTAGACAAACCTTTCTTAAATGAAAGTTCGGATTAAAAAACAAAAGTGTCGAGTGAAAGTGTAAACATAAAACAAAACTTAAGAGTGATAAAATTTTATTTTTGCCCTTACAAATGACCTATGTGCAAATCGCATAGACTTAATTCGGTCTATTTGAACCAAAAATCAAAATTTAGGAGACAAAATGAGAAGCTTTGAAAGTTCAAGGATAAAATGGTGATTTTTGAAATTTAGGAGGCAAAGCGATGAGTTTTAAAAATTCAAGGAGTAAAATGGTGATTTTTAAAGTTCAAGAGGCAAAAGTTTGGGGGCCATTATTAATAACCTAAATTTCTTTCATATTTTGAAGTTTTTATTGGTACTTATACCTTTTAAAATTTTAAAATATTTTTTAAGTGTGAAAAAAATAAAATTTTAAAGAAAATTTTGGTATAACGAAAAAAAAGATCTAGATGGTAGTATTGTTTTTGATTAATTTGTTTATTTTTAATCATCAATAAAGAACATTTTTATTATAATTTTATTTTTTGTTGTTTTTACATTTAAGCTTACCAAAACAACCCTAATTTTAAAATTATTTAACAATTTATTGTTAAAATTCTTACAGAAAAATCATTTTTATTAACAGTTCATACTTTAATGGAAATGAATGTTACGTTTTAAAGTTCGGGGGGTAAAGTGTTATAAAAACTATAGTTTGGCGGAATTTTTGTAGTTAATCCTCATATATATTAACTCATCAAGCGAGCTACTATATCGACATTCCAAACAAAAAAAGCTAAGACCTTGTTTGGAATGACTTCAAATACGTTGCTTTTAATTACTTTGAATGCGCTGCTTTTAACTTATTCAGTTCAAAAACTGCTTTTGAGTCTTTTTGCATAGACAAGCTGTTTAGGCTTTTAAATTTTACAAGCACTTTTAAAACAAATCACCTCTTTGGTGTTTACGAAAAAGTGCTTATAAAAAACTTTTTGTTTATCTTTTTTATCTCATATTTGTGAATAATAAATTACAAATTATATATATATATATATATCTTTATATTGCATTACTTTTTATAACAATAAAAAACTTTGACTCATTTAGTAAAACAGATTCAAAAGCTCATGTGAAGTCAAAAAACAAATTTTCATGCACTATCCAAACACTAATTAAAAAGCCCTAACTTGTACTTCTTTTCATCTACTACTTAAAAGCAAGAGCACAAGCTATCCCAAACGAGCCCTAACTTCAATCCTCCCACATACACTCCTTGAAGTTTCTATACTTTTTTAAATCATAATGCAAATAATTATTGCAAATTGTTGGTTTAAAATCTTCAAACAAGTAAACGGCCTTTTTATAATTTGAAATTTTGCATAATGACTATTTTAGTTTTAGAAGAAAATTTGTATGGATACAAGAATGAGTTTATTAGCTGAAGAAATATTGTTTGTATCATAAAAACAAAGAATTATTAACTATTTTACCAAAATAAAACAATTAAATATTGATAAAAAAGCGCATATGCTTTACCGGAGTAAATCCGATAAGTAATAAAATGTCTTTATTTTATTTTCACAAACTTTTTTTGATAAATTTTTTTATTATGAATTACCCATTAATAAAATTACTTTTTAAGGACAAAAATCTTTTAAAAAAGAGTAAATCATAATGTTGCACCATTAACTATTCACTTTTCACATAACACACCTCGAATTTTAAAATTATTGACAATTGAAGTATAATAACTACTTTTAATTTTTGTTAAGTACTCTTTATCATACGTTAAGCATTGATTTTTTTCCTTAAAATAATGAGCTTCAATAGACATGCCATTTTAGATTTATCAAATTTGACTAACAACAACAAAAATATGACAATAATGTTAATGATAGTAATTATAAACATGATAGTAATCTGCCATTTTTTTCTGAAAACAAAAGGCTATTGACCACCTTTTCCATAAACAATTAGCTTTAAGAAGAACCTATGTAATTGACTTTGCGCTAAAACCACCGACTGCTAAATCAAATTACACAATTTCCAGTCCACAAGAGTCGAGATTATCCGCAGAGGTGCTTGATTCCCCAACAACATAAGACACCACAAGTCGGTCCACAATCTGCCGGCACACAGGGCATGATTCATTCTGTTCAATCCATTCCTCAATGCACGACAAGTGAAAAACATGCTTGCAAGGCCTTGCCAAGACTACCTCACGTTGGTTATCAAATACTTCTAG
>CAMOHE010002521.1:0-13656 GCA_946598075.1 Artocarpus hirsutus
AGTACCAATTGAGCTAGTAGCTCAATTGGTACTCGAGAAGGAAATAAGAACCTCTTAAGGGAGGTTTGAGGTTCGAACTCGAGGGACACGAAAGAAATCCCTGAGGGGCCAGAGGGCCCCAGAGGGGACAGTACGGATGAGTAGGTGGCACGGGAACGGTTCACCAATAAGAGCCATAAGTCCGAGGGCCCCGCAAGGTGGGTCCTATGGAGGCTTGAGGTGGGGCCCGCGCTGGACGCCACAACTACTACCTCAGGATGACCGACCTGCATGATTATATTCTAGAAAAGCATCCTGAGGTGGTCGACTTCAACTGGTCCCTCATTGTTGAACTGGAGCAGGAGGAAGTGCAGCAGGCCAATGCGAAGGAAGTGGTTGAGGTGGACAGCAAGGACAAGGACGATGGGGATAATAATGATGTTGGGGACAGGGCACAAGCTTAAATTTTTGTGGTTTTTGTAATTCTCCATCTAGGTTCGAGAGGTGTCTAGTTATTTGTACCTCTTCATAACCTTCATTTAATGAATTTTATTTCTTTTCCAAGTTTATTGCTTCTCAAAATTTTTATTGTAAATTCAAGATTTCCCAAGTGCAGTTGTTCTTGGATGAAATGTTAATTCCATTTCTTGAAAGCTTGTCGAAACTCCCAAGTTAAAAGCTCCTCAGGATTAAAGTTTAGGCTACGTACACTTCTCCATGTCAAATGCTTCTCGGTAAAGGAATTGAGTTAAGAGTTCTTCCAAGTTGTGTTCTCCTAGGGAGGAAATATTCTCAAAAATGAATTTTGATCTCGTGTTTTCCCAAGTTCATTTTCGCTGAGTTAAGCATCTTAGGAATGAAATGTCTTACTTTTCCAAGTTGAATGGTCCTCAAGAGCAAACTTTCTTAAAAATGGATGATACGCGTTCACTGAGTTTAGCCAAGTAGGAAGGGTCCATTTCTCGATTGGGTAGAGCTCAACGGCATATGGTACCCTATACCCTGTTGCCCCCCTTAGACTTGTTTAAGTTTATTTGAACTTTTATAAGTCTAACATTGGTTGGGCATGGTCATGCTAGGGAGACTCTGTCCGGGTAGTCTGTACGACAACAGACTATTGATCAGTGTCATGCTGACCAGCCCTTAAGTTTGATAAATCGGGATGACTTTTCCTCTTCAAGAGTCAGTGTTGGGTCCCCCGGACCTGAGTTATGGACCCCCCACTTTGGGAGTTTAATATTCTTGATACAAATTGCTCAATGGAATTGTGTAAAATTTAGAATTCTCATTAATATATATTTTTTACATTCCAGCCCTATTTGGTAGGTCTTGTTACAAAAGAATGTAGCCAGAGGTCAAAAAAGGTTCTGACTTTGCTTAGCAAAACAATTTCTTTAGAAGCTTGGTGTTCTAAGGATGATCGAGCACATTGCCTTCCATGTCGGACAGTCAATAGGTGCCTAGACGAACAAATTCGACTACTCTATATAGTCTGTTCCACTTTGGGCCGAAGGACCCCAACCTGGGTTGGTGAACAGTGACCTTTTTTAGCATTAAGTCACCAACCTTAAAACTCTTCGGTTGGACCTGCTTGTTGTAATACCAAGCAACGACTTGGTTCTAGGCCGTGTTACAAAACGTAGTGTGATTCCTCTTCTCCTCGAGCAGATTGAGTTTGGACATCATGGTCTCGGCATTTCAGATCTCTTTGTACTGCACGACCATGAAGCTCGGCAGTCCAACTTCTACCAGAATGACTACCTTAGCCCCATAGACAAGGGAGAATAGAGTCTCCCCGATGGCGGTTTAGGCTATCGTTTGGTATGCCCAGAGCACCTTTAGGAGCTTATTGATCCATGCGCCTTTAAGGTCCTCGAGTTTTTTCTTCAGGTTGTCTTTGATTGTCTTATTAATGACTTCAACTTGCCCGTTGTTCTGAGGGGGGCATAGGGAGGAGAAGACCTTTTTGATGCCGAGCTGCTCGCACAGATGGAGGAGACTTCAAGATTCAAACTACTTGGCATTGTCGGTCACAATAGTGTACGAGATTCCAAACTAGCAAATGATGTTTTTCCATACAAAGTTGGTGCATTTGGCCTCAGTCATATTTGTGCATGGCTTAACCTCCACCCACTTTGTGAGATAATCGATGGCTATAATGCAATACTTGAACTGAGACCGAGCTTGAAGAAGGGGTCCGATGAGGTCGATGGCCCATTCGATGAAAGGCCATGCCGATGTAATCGAGGTGAGCGGTTTAGCATGGTGTCTAGGCACCTTAGAAAACTTCTAGCATTTAAGGCATTTTCGCACGAAGTCCATGTAGTCTTGCTCCATAGCCGGCCAGTAATATCCATGTCGAAGGCATTTCTGGGCCAGAGATCGCCCTACAATGTGGTTGCCGCACAGCCCTTCATGCATCTCCTTCATTAGGTACTGGGCTTCTCTAGGCCCTAGGCACTTCAAACATGGAGTAGTGTACCCTCACCGATAAAGTTTTATGCCAATCATCGAATAATAGGCCTAGCTGTTGGGAATCTGGGGTGCCTCTTCTCAGTCGCCAGGCAATTAGACTATGGTCAGGTATTGGATGATCAGGACCATCTAGTTCATTTCTTACTCTTTGGCTACACTCGCCACTTCCTTCCTGATGCTTAGCTCAACTAATCTCTCGATGGGAACCGACGTGAGCTCGCTGTTGCCCAAGCCTAAGGCCAACTGAGCAAGTGCATCAATCTCAAAATTTTCAGATCTAGGGATCTGTCTAAATGAGTAAGCTTTAAATTGCCTAAGCAATGCCCTAACCTCTTGCAAATATGCAGTCATGGATTCTATTCAGGCTTGGAACACCCTAGTAACTTGTTGGACGATGAGCATGGAGTCGTTATAGATTGTTATGCGGTCCACCCCAAGGTCTCTCGCAATTTTGAGTCTGGCCAAGAGTGGTTTGTACTTGGCCTCATTGTTAGAGGCCTTGAATTTGAACAAGAGTACATAGATTGTCTTATATCCGTCTGGGCTAGTTAGGACTAGCCTGGCACCTAAGCCCTCAACGTAGGAGGATCCATCCACGAAGAGTTCCCATTCTGCTTCGAGCTCGAAGACATTATCACCTCCACTATTGCTTGGGGTGTCTCAATCTTCGACGGGAACTTTCCCAGCTAAAGGTGTGCTCTACGCGGCATCTATAAACTCGACAATGAAATCGACCAGGGCCTAGGCCTTTATGGCCTTTCTCGAAACAAAGTGAATATCATATTGACCGTGTTTGACCGACCATTTGGCCATTTGCCTAGACATTTCTAGGCTCTAGAGGACTTGCCGGAAGGAGAAATTAGTCGGAACTTGGATATTGTGACCATGGAAATACGGCCATAGCTTCCGAGTAGAGGTGACAAAGGCAAATGCAAGTTTTTTGAGCAGAGGTTACCTCTCCTCGACACCTTAGAACACATGACTGGCATAGTAGACGGGCTTTTGAACACCATCTTCTTCTCAGACAAGGACCAAGCTTACAGCCTTTTCGGACACGGCGAGGCAAGCATAATAAACTTCTCTTGGTAGAGGTTTGGATAGGAATGGAGGCATAGCTAAGTACCTCTTTAGGTTTTTAAAGACTTCCTCTCACTCCCTGCTCCACTCAAACTTCTCCTTAAGTGCCTGAAAAAATGGGTGGCACTTGTCGGTAGACCAAAAAATAAGCCTAGAAAGGGTTGCTACCATCCCTGTGAGCTTTTGCACCTCCTTGATAGTCTGAGGTGAATGCATATTGATTACGGCTTAAGCTTGGGCTGGATTGACCTCGATTCCTCTCTAGTTGACCATGAATTTGAGAAACTTCCCCGAGTTGACCCCGAAACGTATTTTGCCAGGTTGAGTTTCATCCTATACTCTTGGAGAATGTCAAAGCTCGCTCGAAGATCGACCATGTGATCTTCTGCTTGGACAGATTTAACAAGCATGTCGTCTACATAAACCTCCATAGTATTGCCGATCAACCGAGCAAACATTTTGTTGACAAGACGTTGGTAGGTCATTCCAACATTCTTGAGTCCAAAAGGCATAACCACATAGCAATAAAGCCCTTGGTCGGTGACAAAGGTACTCTTTATTTGGTCTTCCTTAGCTATCTGGATTTGATTGTAGCTGGAGTAAGCATCCATGAAGCTCAGTAGCTCGTGCCCAACGGTCACATCTATAAGCTGATCTATACGAGGAAGCAAGAAGCAGTCCTTAGGGCAGGCCTTGTTGAGGTCGGTATAATCGACATAGACTCGCCATTTTTTGTTCACCTTCTTAACGAGGATCATGTTCACCAACACTCTGGATATGTCACCTCTCAGATTAGTCCGGCTTTCAAAAGCTTCTAGACTTCTTTGTTGATGGTGGCATATCTCTCCAGATTGTAGGCTCTCCTCAAGAGCTTCTAGACTACACCGGCTTATAGTCTGGTTGGATATTCAACCGGTGACTAATGATACTGAGATCAATTTTGGGCCTATCCTCATGGGACCATGCAAACACATCCCGATACTCCATAAGGAGCTTCTTTAAGTGAGCCTGGATCTTAGGTTTCAACTGAGAACCGAGTTGGACTGTGTGGTCGGGACATGCTGGGTCCAAGTTAAACAGCACCAAATCCTCCATAAGGGTGGTTCTCATCTCCTCTTCAGGCAGATGGGGGTCGAGGTTCGAAAGCATTTTCAGTGCTTGTTCGATGGCAAATTGGATCTCAGCAACCTTATAAATGACTGAGATGATTAGTTGCCAAGCTTGTGTGGGCTTGATAGCATTGGCGTAGCATGCTCGGGAATCCTTTTGCTATGACCTAATGACTTTTACACCGTTCTCTGTTGGAAATTTCATGGCTAGATGTTAGGTAGAGACCATGGCCTTCAATGCATTTAACGTCAAACACCCGATGATGATGTTGTACTATGAGGGTTTGTCGACTACCAAAAAGTCGACTATGCATGTTACCTGAGCAACCCCCTCACCAGACACACTCGCCTGTGAAGCCATATAGTGGTGTTTGGACTGGGATAAGGGTAGTGTTGTTGATCTTTAGAAAGTCATATGCCTGTTTGAAGAGGATATCAGCCGAGCTACTGTTGTCAATCAGCACTCACCGAACTATGTTGTTGGCAATTTGGAGCTCACACACAAGGGCATCATTATGCCGATGGATAAGCTTATCTACCTCCTCCTTAGTAAAGGTGATCGAGACATCCTGTTGTCGGTAGATCTTGTTAATGTGTTTGGACATGTTCATGAGGTCGCCCCTGTCAACTAGCCGAGCTTCTCGGGTGTAAGCACGCCGTCCACTTGAAGTGTCCCCAGTAACAGGCCCTCCCTTTGAAAATTGTATGAACAATATTTGGGGGTATCAAGGTGTTTCTACTTTCGTTGCATGGGTGGTTTGCATATCTTAGGCTGGCTGGTGGTCTTTCTTGGCCATAGAGCCCAAAGTTAAGACTCATTCTACAAACTCCCATAAGTGACCGTCTCAAACCAGCCTTTCGATCTGGTCCTTGAGCTGGATGCAATCGCAAGTGTTGTGTCCCATATCCTTATGGAAGTTGCAATATTTGTTTTGGTCCTGCTTCATCTTGCTACCTTTTAGCTTGAGCGGATCGACTGGTAGGTTCCTTCTGCTCACCTAGGCGAGCACCTCGTCAATACTCGTGACCAAGGGCATATAGCTTTGGAACTTTTCAGTCAGCACTTTTGGCTTTTCAATTTTCTTCTCTTTCTTCCTCTTCTTTTGCTCGACACTTGCCTGTCCAGTTGCCAACTTTTGCTTCTTTTCTTTCTTACTGCCTTTGCTGTTGCCTTTTTCTCAGCGGCTCTTTATATACTTGAGTGCATCGGCATACCTTTGAGCATAGCCGAGCATTTGAGGGAAGGTGCTCGGCTACTCTAAAGCCAACGCTAAGAGCAGTTTCTCGTCTTAGAGACCCCCGACAAAGGCATGCTTTAGAGTCTCGTCTTTGACGTGCTTGACCTCAAGCACTGCTTGGGTAAACCGATTGATGTAGTCCCTGACATTCCCATCTCCTTGTTTGACAGCATAAAGATGAGTTATTTCTTTTCTCCTCGTCTTAGTTGTAGAGAAGGCGGCATAAAAGGCATAAAAAAGTTAGCAGAATGGAGTAATTATGGGCGGTTTCAGGCACTGGTACCATAGCTGAGTAGGTCCAGTCAATGTCAAGGAAAAGGCCGTGCACATAGCTACATCGTTAGTGTTTTGTAAAAGCATGAGTCCTTAGTATAGTTCCATCATAGGCCTTGATATACGGGACTTTGAATTTTGGTGACATAGGGGCAGGCATGATGGCATCGGTGAATGGCAAATCCAATGCACTGATGTCGTCCAACCCAAACCAGTTGTTACAGATCTCGTTGATCTAGCGCTATAGCTTATGGAGCTGGCAACTATTGCCATCTTTGGACAGTTCCACCCGATAATGTGCTCTGTCCTCAACCTTATCACCAGCCCTGGGCCGACGATCCTGTTGAACTTTGCCCTATCGTCCAAGCTGATCAAAGACTAAGGCTCAAGAGCCTTGTAGTGATTGGGCCTGGGCATCCTATGGGTCAAGTCGGCCTTCTCAGACCAATCTGTTTTTAGCCAAGGCCCCTCGAGTAGATCACTTGGAGTGTTCAAAGTTGACTTCACCCAACCCCTCCTGTCGAGCACCCTCATCTCGGGTGTTGCCTCGTGTGACCATTCTTGAATCACGAGCTAAGCTATGGCTGATGATCTCAAGTGAAGGCATAGATGCCCTCCTTCTAGTGCCAAAATGTTGATGCTTACTAGGAAATGGCAACGGATCAACACCACGTGAGGCTGCACATGGTGGATAAACAGCTCTTCCCTATTTATCTCTGTCTTCTCAGGCAAACCTGCAACAAGAGGAAGGACGCTTCAGAGGTGGGGAGGAAACCGATTAGGTATTAAACACGGGCTCTCTGACACTTAAGGCAGATGCTGCTCAACAAAGAAGGAAAGCTGGTTCGTTGGGAAGAAGCACGCTTACTTGAATCCAATAAATGCACTTTATTTATAAGTTGCCATTTGAACCGGATGTTAGGTGGGTTTTGCTCACGACCCGTGTGTCACATTAAGGCATGTTAGAAGGCAGAAGACAAGTGTCGTGCCCTCTATCGGTAGATTAGTTCCCATCTGATGGTGAGTTGTTTGCCATCTGTTGGCCAATGATGGTAAGTAGCAGCCTGCTTACAAGTTACAGAAACCCGACCTGAGCTAGTGTCTGACCCAAGGAGGTGACCATCCATGTCGTGGCCCAGAGGGACCCGAAGAGCACCTTGGATAGACAATTTGAGCTAAACAGGGTCGGTTTTATGCTGCCAATAGCTCCTACTAAGCATGTTTGCTAACTACCTAGGTTCCTCGGTGGTGGCGCTGGGCTCACCCCAATAGCCTCATCACCTCTTCTGCGTGGAAACTCCAACCTTATTTCGAAGGGTGCATAATTTGAGTCCCAACAAAATACCCTTTGTGCCATGTCCTCCAAAGTTTAGAAATATCTAGTCGGATGGCCAAGTGATCAATTGAACTCAGGTAGTATCATACACACTTTCTACCTCGAAAGCCATAAAGGTGCAAGCCTTGGCTGACTTCATCATAGAATTCATGGATGCCTGGTAGAGCACCCCTTCTGTCAAGAAAGCTCCCGTCGAAGAACAAGATCCCCTAGCAGTAGCAGCATTATCGAGACCGAGCCTAAATGGAAGCCTTACGTAGATGGATCATCAAGTGTGAATGGCTCTAGCTCCAGGCTCATCCTCACCAGTCTAGATGGCTACAAGGCAAGTTACGTGCTTTACTTCGACTTCATGGCGTCCAACAACAAAGCCTAGTATGAAGCCTTGATAGCTGGACTTAGAATCATGCACGACCTTGGGGTGGATTGCATCTGCATCCACAGTGATTTAATGATCATTGTCCAGCAGATCGCTAGTAGGTTCCAATCTTGAACGAAATCTATGGCCACATATTTGAAAAAGGTCAAACCCTTGCTTAGGCAGTTCAGAGCCTATTCCTTTGTTCAGATCTTGAGGTTCGAAAACACAAAGGCCGATGCATTCACTCGACTAGCCTTGGGCCTAGAAGACAGCGACTTGATCTTGATTCTGATAGAGAGGTTGGATGGACCCGATCATCCGATACCTGATCACAATAAAGCTACCTGGTGACCGAAAGGAAGCATAGTGCATCTGCAATAGCTCCACCCAATATTCGATGATCGGGGGAAAACTCTACAAAAGCAGCTACACTACACCCTATTAAAGATGTGTTGGGCCTCAAGAGGCCTAATATCTCATGTAGGAAATCCATAATAGGTTGTGCAACAACCACATAGGGGGGCGCTTCTATCCCTCAAGTGCCTCCTCCAAGGGTACTACTGGCTCACCATGGACCAAGACTACAAAGAATACGCACAAAAGTGTCTCAAGTGCCAGCAATTTGCTTGAGCAACTAGACAACACGTTGAGCCACTCAACTCCATTATGTCTGCCTGGCCGTTTGCTAAGTGGGCTATCGACCTAATCAGACCCCTACCCCTGGCCCGATCACAGTTCAAGTATCGCATAGTGGCCATCGACTACCTCAACAAGCGGAAAGAGGTCAAGCCCTACACCAACATGACTAAAACCAAATGTACTAACTTTATTTGGAAGAACATTATTTGCCGATATAGCATCCTGCACACCATAGTCACCGACAATGCCAAGTTGTTTGAAACAGCTAGTTTTCTCCATATGTGTGAATAGCTCGACATCAAAAAGGTCTTTTCCTCACCTAGGTACCCTCAAAGCAATAGACAAGTTGAAATAGCCAACAAGACTATCAAGGACAATCTACAAAGAAACTAGAAAGGCTCAGAGGTGCATAGATTAACAAGCTTTCAAAGGTACTCTAGGCTTACCATACCACTGCCTGGATCGCCGCAGGGGAAACTCCATTCTCCTTAGTCTACGAAGCTAAAGCAGTCATCCTAGGTGATGTTGGCCTGCCGAACTTCAAAGTTGAGCAAAACGACAAGCTAAAAAATGCCAAACTTATGATGTCCAAGCTTGACCTTTTGGAAAAGAAGAGAGACAGAGCCCTAATCTATGCCATAGCTTAGAATCAAGTTGTTGCCTACTGCTATAATAAACGGGTCCATTTGAGAAGTCTCAAGGTTGGTGATTTAGTCTTAAAGAAAGTCATCATCTAGCAACGCAAGCTCAGTTCCTTTGGACCTAAATGGGATGGCCCATTCAAGGTAGTTAGCATTGTCTAGCCAGGCACATAAAAAATAGCAGACATGGAAGAAAATATGCTCGGCTACCTCTGAAATGCCGAGCACTTGAAGCAATTTTATTGCTAACAAATTCCAAAACACATTTTTTGACCTCTGGCCTCATTACTATTTTTGTAACTAAAAGATCTACCATGCAGAATAAAGATATACATAAAAGAAAACATTAATGAAAGATACATGTTTAAAGAATTACTATGAGCAATTCGCACTTAAAAGACCACAACTCCTAAAGAGGGGGGGCCACTCTAACTCCCGTCTCAGGAGCTAGGCCATAACTTTCAAAGAGGGAAGACCACCCTAACACCCGACTGTGGGGCTGGTCAACACACATTCGGACCATAAGTGGACTTGAAACAACAGCCTGTTAGTCCACCGTCATTTGGACGGCCCAAGCAATAGTCACACCAGCACAATGATGATTTAGCCTTGAGAAATCTAACTCCTAATCATAATTAAACTTGTAAAAGTTCTAAAGGACTAAAACAAGTCTAAGGGAGCCACAGGGCACTATGTGCCATTATAGCCAGCCCAGATTGACATGCTAGACAAGCGTGTCCAAAACATAAGATTTCAAGAAGTGGATATTCCTCATTCTGCTTGGCCAAAGGAAAATAACCTGAGAAACAATGAATTTAGGATAAATAAAAATAACCTGAGGAACAACAAACTTGGGAACAATAAAAATAATCTGAGAAATATTGAAATATTGAAATATTGAACTTGGAAAAATTAAAATTAAAAATTAATGTTTATGGAGGTATAAATAACCAAACACCTTCCAAACCCAGATAGAAAATAAAGAAATACAAAAAAAAAAAAAAAGAATACAAGGCCATCTGCTCCGGGCCTTGGCATCACCACTGTCGATGTCACCATCCTTAGCATCTAGGTCGACAATTGTGTCCTACCCTCCCGAAGCTTGAACTTCCTTGACCTGCTCCACCTCTTCGTCAACCTCAAGCTCAACAACGATAGACCAGTCGAAGGTAGCCGCCTCTAGATGCTTTTCCAAAATGTGCTCCTATAAATCTTTCATTCTAAGGAAGTAATTGATCGTGTAGTCAGCGGAGCCCTTGGACTCCTTCACTACCTAGGCTAACCTGCCAGGTAGTTCCTTTCCAAAAATCGCTTATATTCATCCTAAGCGGCCTGAAGGGTGCCCAAGCTTGCTCTACTTTAGCCCATGCCTAGTTAGCCTCCTCTTGAGCTTTCTTAGCATTGTCTTTAGCCTGGGTTGTCGTAGTCCTTGCCCAAGTAAGCTTGGCCTCCGTTTCCTCATGTATTTTCTCCACCTAATACTTCTCCTTAGCAGCCCTATTGGCCTTTCTCTATTCGATGTGGAAAGTGGGCTCAGCAATGAAGTCTGCCATCTTCAGGTATAAGCAGGCCTACAAGAGCGAATGTTAACGACCCAAAAAAACACAAGTAATAAAAAGCTCAAGACATAAACCAGGCGTGCCTTGACGGAGAGCTTGAAGGCTGAGTAGAAACAGTCTGAGAACATCTGCTACTAGACTGCTGCAAAAAACTCTTCATCTGGCACGGCTTCTCTAATGGTATCAACCATCAAGGGACGTAATGGATGATGCCTCCTATGTGGATCGACTAACAGTGGCAGGACGACAACAACGGTAGGCAAAGGGTTGCCTTCCCCATGGCTTGATGAGTCCCTTAACCTCGTCGGCGATGGCGACGCACTTGATTGGTTAGTAGCAATAGTGCGCTTGGGCTCCTGGCTCCTCTTCATTTTAGACCTGATGACGTCCTTGCCCTCAGTTTGGTGAAGGTTCTCCATCGTCCTCTGCCTTTTCTACTAGGACACCCTCCTCGAAAACATTTATATAAGAAGAAAATCACCAAGTCAAGATGGGCTCAGCAACAAAAAAAATAGAGGCATACCTCTGATTCAAAGCAAGCCTTGTTGGCAGAGCAGCCTTATCATGTCTCTGAGCTCTTCATTAGCAATGGGTGGCCCCAAATCAAGGGAACCAACTAAAGAATCCTAGAAGTGGATGATGATGGCTCCCTATTCAGTCACCCAGATCGGTAAGTGCTCAGCCTTGGGACGTCAGCAGCATTGGGCCCTACAACTATCACTTACTCAGGGGGTCGAGTAAGCAGAACATCATCATGTCAGGGGTTAGTTGAGCTAGACCCCTTAAACTAGCCATAATGGGTGAGGTTTGTCTTTCACAACAAGAAGGAATATTGTTGAGAAGCTTTAGGCTTCAAGTACAACTCCTTCATAGCTGTGACGACTCTGCTCCATGCCCACAGTCTCTTTAACCATATTTCTCTTTGCTTGAACCTCCTGATCTTTAGGCACCACCTCATAGGCCCGAGACATCCAATTCCTCCTGGCATAAAACCACTCAAATTTCTAGAACTTTTCAGAGTTAGGGTTCTTAAGGATGAAATCCTTTTTAAAGTTAATGAAGTAGTACCAACCTGTTTGTCGAGGAAGCCTCTTCATCTTGTAGACCTATTTAAAAGCCTCACACGGCATCTCAATTACATGATAGTGACTCCAAAGGACGTACATCCCAATTAGGGATCGATAGCAGTTTGGGTTCAGCTGAGCAGGGCACGCATTCAAATCGTTAAGTGCCCACAGGAGGAAAGGGTGAAAAGGAAGGAAGAGTCCTACTTAGAAAAACTCCACATACAAGGTTATGTACCCCTCCTACGGGTTCACTAGAGAGTCCCCCTCTTGAGGCTACACCAAGACGACATCATCGGGAATCTAGTACTCCCAACGCAAGACTTGAAGTCATCTCGACGTTAATGCTAAAGTATATCCTACTATGGAAGTTTGGCTGGGCTAATCCCTTTTGAACACAATTGCCCTTTGTCGCTACAACAGGTCTCTCCTCCTCGACCGCTTCATCCTCAGCTTCCTCACCTCTGGCTAGCCAATCTCCCCTAACAGACAAATCGATGGATACGTCTCCCACTATAGGAGAAGAAGCCTCAGTGCCTTGACCAAAGGTGCTCAAAACATCAACACCTGTCACCAAGTTGGTGCATTCCTAGGTTAAATCCTGAGATGTACCTATAGCGATTGCCCTGATGTATGGGTCCTCGCCCCTACACGGTTTGACCGGGCACCTTCCTTCAATCATGTCTAGGAATTCCTTCTCTAGGATCGTCCCCTCTCCAAGACTAAGGATATCAACTAGCCAGATAGCCTCATCTTGATTAGGTGAAGTTTCCTCAATGTCGACTTCGTCGGTGCCTAATTGGTTGGGCTCGATACTACTATCTGACTCGAAAGTAATGAAGTCAATTTGGGAATCGCTTAGATCACTCATGGTAAAACTTTTGTTCGGGAAATTACCTACTCTAGTAGAATGTTGCTCAGGTCTAAAGATAAAGTCCTTAGATTATGACTTATTGCTCGGCAGCTAAAACTTGAATGCTCTAAAGTTTAGTCATGCTAACACTCTAAAACAATGGGGAAGTGACTTCTATTTATAGCCGAAACTCGAGCGTGAAACTCGAAAAGACGTGATGATTACTCTCATCAGGGAAACAACCAACATGTGTTAACATGCGTCCCAATGAGCTTTATCGCGGGTCTTTCCAACTTCCATCGCCCTGGGACAAAGCCTAAAGGCTAACCTAAGCCTACCACACCCTCTCGGTATAATCCACGCAGTAGAGTACCGACCAGGTGCACTAGGGGGCTATTGTTGGGGGTGTGCTCAATGCCATCCTGGAGGACTACCCCAGCAGCAGCTCGACAGTCGTGCTTAGAGAGGTTATCGAGAAGGCAATTCTCAACCTCCTAAAATCAGCATTTTCTCCCAAGGTGCTTGATAGGGCCCCTGTTGGCTATGACACAAGTTTTTGCCTACTTGAGAAAAACACATGCTCGGGTCAGATCGTTAAAGCCTACAACCAAGTAGCCACTCACTGTAGAAGGTCGACATATGGCCTAATTTCCACCCTCAGATGGAGACCAATCCTCTAACAGAGGCCACAACACATGTCACCTGCCCCTAACAGACCTTGATGTGACACACAGGTCATGGATTAAACTCACTTAACACCCGATTCATGTGGTAACCTATAAGTAGAGAGCATTTACTATAGCTAGTGTTAGTGATATGCCCTAGGCCAATTATGTAATGACCACATATTGACTTCATTACATTTGCATTTTATTAATAAAGAGGCATTTTTATTATTATTATTATTATTTAATGAATAGTTAATTCTGCCTAAGGTCATCAAGTATGTGACTTGATAGTAAAACTCTTAGGTAAAAATTGAATTATATTCTCAATTATCCCTAGTCGATCATTATTATTGGGATAATAATGAATGAAGACTAGTATGAAGT
>CAMOHE010002522.1:0-18658 GCA_946598075.1 Artocarpus hirsutus
TAACCATGCAGGTTTAATGTGGTAAGAATAAAACCTTAAGGTGAATAATGGTTTTCTCTACTAAGCATGTTGTCGCTCATTCCCTGTTATGTTCATCTTTTCAGGACTCACTAAGTGTGAGGTAGCTACAAGAAAAATAGTTGGAAAAGCTATGTAACTATATTACGTTAGGATTGCTTTGAATGCAAAGAATGATCTTCATGATAATGTAAGCATCCATTGTTACTTTCTATGACTGTATTAAGATTTGTTGAGGGTTGAAATGATGATGATGACAGTTGTATATTATTAAAATTTAAGGTGCTACATTAAACTGTGGTTTATTTATTTGTTTATGTTTTTATTTTAATTTGAGAGTTTTTATTTAAGTCCCGGGTAAATTACTTTGATGATTTATATTTATTTTCTAATCTTTATTTTATTTAATAAAAACTGTTAATCCCCACTTAGGGGCGTTACAGATCACATGTTTGCTAATATACAATAATTAATATGATAGTAATATGGGGACAATTATTAATACGTGAAATATTTGCATTATTATTTATTTCATCAAAAATATCATCTATACACCTAAAGTATTTATTCTTTAGGGCACCAATACAAACAAAATTTGGTTTAGATTTCTTCTTTGGATTAATAATTTAATTACATATCTAAACACTAATTCGAATTACTTTTTAAACTACATAGTTCAAATTTTTTTTGTTCAAATCAACACAAGTCGAGCCTGCAAACCATGTGATAGGGTAATTCTTTGCTGGATCTCTAGCTTAAACCATTTGGACTTGTTATCTTTATAGTACAAAGATTTTTCCTAAATTAAAAATACTGTATATAGTTTTTGCCATAATTATTAAGCTTTAAAATAAGTAAAAGTAAACTTTGAACTTTAACATAAATTTTAAATTGACAAGGTTATAGTAATTAAATGAAAAGTTTAAGATATCAACCAATATTTATCAAATACTACAATTTGATATATGCTATGTTTGGTATCAAATTTGCAACTAAATAGAGTATATGTCAAATTTAGCATTAAAAATAAAATTGCATTGGAAAATATTTATCATACTTAAGGCATGTTTAGTGTATCGTATTGTATTAAATCATTACTTTATAAAAATTTACAATATGATGTTTGCATGTTTCTAAATAATTTTATTGTATTGCATATTGAATTTTAAGTAAGATACAATTTACGTGTTGGCCTTGACCTAGGACAACTATGGTCTTAATCTCAACCCAATACCAGTAGAGGCAAGGGAAAGGCAAAGTTGTTTGATAAGAGATTTTTCGTAAAAAGATTAAAAAAAAAAGGCTAAATCATATATTTTTTTTAAATCAAGGGGATAGAATATAATTTTCTAAAAATAAAGGGTCAAAGTATGATTTTTAAGGGATAAGGGATCAAAGTGTAATGCTTTAATAATTAAGGGATCACACAATATAATTTTCTAAAAATTAAGAGATCAAAATATGAGTTTTAAAAATAAAGTGTCAATTTATTTTTAAAAATTAGAGGATCAAATTTACTTTCTAGAAAATGTAAAATTGCATTTTGACCCCTTTTATAGTTCGACCTTGTTCCTATTCTCAAAGCCCAAATCTTGACTTGGGTTCCAATTCCAAATCCCGATCTTAATCTTAACCCATATCCTAGTCTTGAAATCGGACCCCAATACAACTTCAAAATTGAACCACAAGCCTCAACCAAATCTTGACCTAGATTTCAATCCCAGATTCCAACCTTAGTTTTGATCTCAATCTCTGATATTGTAGAATATTTTATGCGTTTTTTAATAAAGTCTTTTAAGTTAAATTATACAATTCATTCAAATACATAGATTTTCTTTTACATGTTGGATGTTAGAGCATGTATTATTTTAAGTTTAAACTTCGTATGAAATTATATGATGAATAAATGTTGCCAAACATTATATTGTCAAACATGTAAGTGCTAATTTGACAATACCACACTAATTTAGTACTATGTTAGAGATTCTACTAATAATTGACTTATATTTACTAATATTCTATGGTGTGTATATAGATATATCAATCGTGCTGTGTCGTGCCAGCCTGGATCATAATTGGTTGGTTCCAAGCGTGCTTTGTGCCATGTTCGGCTTGGCCCATTGAAACTTTGTGTCATGCTCGTACCAGCCCAAGATTAAAAGTATAAGCCTAACCTGGCCTAACGGCCTAAGCACATCTCGTGCTTGCTTGTGTCGTGCTCGTGGTTATGCTTTTATCATGCCTAACACAATAGACCATTGAACCAGCCTACTAAGCCGTTTGGCCATTTTAAATTATTTTTGCATTGTAAAAAGTTATTTTTAACACTTTTTAAGTAAAAATATTTAAAAATAAAAAATTCATAAAAAAAAACTTTATACCTCATTATGTTATATTTTGTTGACCATATTGAGATTCTAAAATTAAAAAAAGCATTAAAGTGAAATCAATTCATCATGTTTATGAAGATTGTAATTTTTTTAATAGAGACACATGTAACATTACTATTACAACATAATAAAAAAATAACAAAATTATATTCATCATGCCTACCCATTGTGCTTAATGTATCATGTCGTGCCGTGTCGTGCTCGTATTTTTTGTCGTATCGTGTTGTGTCCAGCTCATGTGCCTAAAACTATGAGCCTGGTACAGCCTACCATCCTGTGTCGTGCTTAGCCTGGCCTATAATAACCTCGTGCCATGCCTAAAACGTTTCATGCCATGCCCTCGTGCTTGTTGGGAAGCCCAGCCCAATTGTCATCTCTGCATTTATAGTACTACATTAAAAAGGTGTGTTTAGTACTACCATTAAATCTTACCATCTTTCGAGAATGGTAAATTAATTATGAAATACTATTATTTTTTCAAATGTAAATTTATATTTATTTTTGCTCCATAAAAGTTTATTTATTTAGAATATATGAGAACAAAGATGTTTCAAAAGTGAGGGAATAAAGCAAAATATGGGTTATATTATCCTTTAAAAAGTTTTAGAGAGTGTTTGGTACATGGATTCAACCAAGCTAAACCCATGTGTCTAACTTGAATTGTTGTTCAATAAGTTATTTTGGGTAACTTTATTCGAATGTGTAGCCAGTCAAATAAAGACGAACAACCTTAAAATTTACTTCCTCTCTAAATTCACGATATCCCAGACTTATTTGCCATGCTATATGAATTTTTCTCCCAGGAAGTTTGGTTTTAACACGTGTTCAAATACATATTTAGATTTTATTTGCTAAAACCGGAGTCAGCAAAGTAATTGTAAATTAAGACCTACTTGGTTTATGGTTTTAAACTGAAAGTCTGAATAGAAATTTAAATTTATTTAAATTTTTGTCAGAGAAAATATTATAGCAAAAAAGTTTGAACCTAACTTTTTGGTTCTAAGTCCTTGAAAGATTTAAGAGATAATTTCCTCTATTTGCATAACACATATAATTTTTGTCAAAAAAACTCTAATGGGAGGAGCTTTTTGATTGCATTTATAGTGTTTAGGGGAAGAAATTATATTTGAAAATCTTGAGGCACTTCATTATAATTTTCTATTACAAAATTGTGGCCCCCGTTTCCCTCTTGAGAAGATTTTCCCAAAGTAAAGATAGAAAAAAGAGTAGATAAAGGGAACAAACAGAAAAAAAGGGAGACAATTGTTTTTTGAGCAATCCTATTTAACTCCATGAAGTTATAATTCCGCTACTAACAAAACAATAGGACCTAATCTAAAAATTAAACTATATATTAGACCGGGGCTACAGTTTTATGAGTAGTGAGGCTATAACTTTATGGGAATGAAAAAGATTTTCCTTTTTCATTTTCTTTTCCTGTTTTCTCCTTTTAATGAGTATTTTATTCCGGAAGAGATTAAAATTTCATTCCAAAGCAAGATTTATATAATTTATGGTAGCCCAAAATATTGTCCAATCCAATAGCATGCATATACTTCAAGCAACCGATGAGTAGGTCACCTCACCACTTACCACATTCCACAAGACGTAGAGCATTTGTAAATTCCTACTCTTATTTCTTTAACGACCCTTTGGGCAAATTCACGAAAATCTTCTCTCCCAAGTCTTATCTAAGTACCACAATGTTAAAAAAGTACCAATAACAATGGGAGTCGGTATACCTTTCTTTTCGGACTAGAACCGTTGTAACCAAAATCATGGTGGTTAAAGAAGGTTAGAATTTATCACAAACCAATTGATTTATCAAACCATCTACCCTTTATTTTCCCTAAACAATAAACAGTGTAACTTTCCAAAAGTATTAAAACTGGCCAAAGTAAACTTGAATGGTGCAAATTGCAAAACCTCATAATTCTGCCAAAAAAATAATAGGTACCAAACATGAAGATTTCATTGGCTCGAGTAATAACTGTGGTGAGTTTGTTTGTTAATATTGCCATTGATGGGTGCCACTGCAAGGTTGTGCAGTTCATCTTCGGCGATTCGCTCTCCGACGTCGGGAACAACAAGTACATGAATGGGAGCCTTGCTCAAGCAAGCTTGCCTTATTATGGTATTGATTTTGGAAATGGACTGCCTAATGGGAGGTTCACTAATGGCCGTACCGTTGCTGATATAATAGGTAATTAATTGCTACTTTAATGGTGTTTATGTAGATAAAATAAGATTAATTGAGGTAATTAGTAATCACTCATCACATTGTTTGGAATAATTGTCTAATATTTATGTGACCTCTATGGCATGTTTATCACCTAGCATAACCATGTGATTTGACATTAAAAATCTAAAAAGTTAGAAAAAAACCATTTTTTTAGTTTCAAGATTTAAGATTTTAAGTTTAAATGGCCTGTTAAATTTAATTAGTGGCACAACAAAAAATAACGTGCATGGAGTCTAAGTCTCAGAACAAACTCATAGTTAGACTAGAGTTATTGTTTTTTTTTGTTTTTTTTGACTAATTGAAGTTTGAACCATTTTTTCAGGTGACAAGATGGGACTTCCAAGGCCACCAGCCTTTCTGGATCCATCTTCAACTGAAGATGTAATATTGGAAAATGGACTAAATTATGCCTCTGGAGGTGGTGGGATCTTGAAGGAAACTGGTAGCCTCTTCGTAAGTCCACAAAAACTCGAAATTTCTGTTGTAGGAATTGTCCTTTTTTATTGTCTATTTTCTGTAGTCACTGAATTATTTTTTTCAACAATTTTAGGAACAATTATATGCGCAACGCTATAAATTTTGACGTAAACGTTTATAAATTAAACCGTTAAAAAATTAATCTAACGACTGAAATAATAATTCTTACTGGAAGTGAAAAATGACAGTTCCTATCTTAGGAGTTCTTAAACCCTAAAACAATGATTTATAATATGTGTACTTTTCTCTAGTTTAACACAAGCTTTGAGACTGGAATTATTTCTTATGTTTGCAGAATCAAAGGTTTTCATTGTACAAGCAAGTAGAGCTGTTTCAAGAGACACATGAACTGATAGAAAACAAAATTGGGAAGGAGGAAGCAGAGAAGTTCTTCCAAGGCTCTCGTTATGTGGTTGCCTTAGGAAGCAATGATTTCATTAACAACTACTTAATGCCTGTTTACGCCGATTCATGGACTTATAACGACGACACCTTCATTGACTACTTAATGGAATCATTGGGAGCTCAACTCAAGGTTAATTAACCACACTTAATAAATAGATAAATTTATATATTATGTCACATGTTAAAGGTCATATTTATTCATTTTACACTATGATTCATATTACATGTTAAATTAAGCCACAAATAAATATGTATAGTATTTATAAAAAATGAGTATAAAATATGGCATTTATGAAAATTTCCCATAATATACACATTGTTTGGAAGTGAACTGCATTTGCTTTCTAGGATTTTTTTTTTAATCAAAACTTACTGAGAACATTCTCATGCATGTTTCATCTCCAATAGCTACTTGAATAGTGATGTATATGTGTCTTACAAAATGATATTGTGAAACTAAGTTTTAATTTTATAAAGGTTAAATATATGATATTAAATTTAATGTATTAATGTCAAATTTTAGTATGTGAGTAGGAAAGTGCTTTTTGATACAACACTATTTTTGGTGTTAGATTTAGCATATACTATACTTGTTGCTAAATTTGGTAACAACTATCGCATTTGTCAAATTTTGATATTTGATTGCTATTAGTTGGTGTATTCTCCTTTTTATTTAATCATTAGAACATTGTTATTTTTAAATAATTTTAAAATTAAAATTTTATTTTATAAATTTCAAAGCTTAATAAACATAACAAAAAATTATCATAATTTGAGCATAAAATAAAACAAATAAAACATCATTTTTAACATTTTTTAATGTCAAATATAACATTACATTTGCATCTTCCATGGCCAAACTAGGCTACTAGCATTTCAAAAATAATAATAATAATAATAATAATAATAATAATAATAATAATCTAGGACTACTAGCTGCATGTTCTACATTTTTATTTAATCATAATAATAATAATCTAGGACTACTAGCTGCATGTTCTACATTTTTATTTAATCTCTGACTAGTATAGTGTGCGAGTGTGTTGCAGAATTTGCATAAGCTAGGGGCAAGGCAGCTAATGGTGTTTGGGCTGGGCCCAATGGGCTGCATTCCCCTCCAAAGGGTGCTGACTACGTCCGGATCCGGTGGCTGCCAAGACAAAACAAACAAACTAGCCCTCAGCTTCAACAAAGGAGCAAGCAAATTACTAGATGATTTGTCAAACAGCCTTCCAAATGCAAGCTATAAATTTGGAGATGCTTATGATGTCGTAGACGATGTGATTAAAAATCCCTTTAAATATGGTTAGTAAGTCCACTCTCAATTCATCAAAAAATTAGAATATTTGACGAGTATGGTTAGAATTAATTTTTTGGTTCAAAACACAGCAGCATATAAAAGTTTTATACTGTATCAATTTTTTTTTAACTTTTTAGAGCTTTATACTATTTGGTAACAAAAAAAAAAAAGAGAGATACATGTTTCATACATATGTCATAAAATTAAATTTTATGTTTGCATATGTAGGATTTGAGAACTCGGACAAGCCATGCTGCTCGTTCGGAGTAATCCGACCGGCCTTAACATGTGTGCCGACATCAACATTGTGCAAAGACAGAAGCAAGTATGTGTTTTGGGATGAGTATCACCCATCAGATGCTGCTAACGAGATAATTGCAAACGAGATCATTAAGAAACTCGAATTTCCTCGCACAGATGAACCAAATCCACCTTCAGAAGCGCCGGCCATTGCCCCATCCTCTGAGGAATAATTAAAGGGTTTTGAAGTATCATGTGGTCTCATCCTACATGATATTAACTGGTGTGTGCTTTTGTAAGAGAATATGCTTTTCTTCCTTCATGGTTTCTTGATGAGTTGGTTTGTTAAAGTATCATCGTGGCTTTTAAAGACTTGGGCTTTCTTTTTTTTTTTTTATTTTTTTGTGCTAAATAAATGGGTTCCTCCCAAATTTCAACTATAAACTATGGGTCTCAGATTCCTCGTTCATCAATCCGATCTTTTTGTGAAATCTCTATCGATCCCATCTCTTGTTTCTTATTTTTAATTTTGTTGTTGAATGTTCCATCTCTTGTTTCTGCTTGAAAGCTTTTGGTTTTTCTTTTTTTAAACTGTTTCACGTAACAAGTCAAACATCTTTCTCCTACGAAAGAAAAGTCAAGCATTGTTGGTGGGCTAGCTAATTCCAAGCACGTTATTCAAGATAATAGAATGGTCATTGCTGGTGCAACTAACTCAATTTGAGATAAGATTAATATAATTAGCTTAAGCAGCCTAACTAACTTGTTTAGTTTCCATGGCCTTGGGTAAAACTCATTCCCAAAAGCTTGGGGAAGTGGGGCAACTTCAAATTCTTACCGAGTTTTATGGTTGTTTTAGCTTCTAGTGAGTTGTACGTTTCACAGACTATCAATTTCATTATACTCCTATATATGTGTTTAGACAAGAAATATAAATAAAACACCGTGCCTTATTTGCTTTTCTTCATTTATTCCCCCAGCAGAAACCATAGACACTGAGCCTTATTTGCTTTTCTCCATTTTCCCCCCAAGAGAAACCATAGACCTTAACGTTACCGTTCCTTGTTTAGAAATGCTTTTTAGGCTGTTTGATAAGTAGGTTCAAATCATAAAGACAGTTTAAACTAGTATTTGATAGAGCAACAATTGAGACCAGTTATAATTATGGAGGTGGTTTTAAATTAATAAAACCCCTTAAAATTCAAACTTTGGCTCTCTTTTTATACGGTTTGAGCCATTTTCTATAGTAAAATTGTTTCTCGTTCTTATTTTCCTTTCATAAAATTTTTTTCAAACTTCAACTCTTGTTTTAAACTTAATATGATATTTTATTCTCGTTTTAAATTTTTACACTTCAAACATTAATTTAAAACCACCGTTTAAAACATACTGTTTAAAACCTACCGTTCAAACTATAAAGTTTTAAACTACATCATTCCAACCCTATGCACCAAACAAATCCTATCTTTTCTGGGATATTTTTTTATTAATAGTGAACGACTCAAAACTTGCCAAGAAGAACATTCTCATGCATGTTTTTATGTACAATAATGACTTATGAATGATGATATGTGTCTTCCGTTCAAAATAATAATAATAAAAAAAAGTAGTGATATGCGTCTTACAGAAGTATATAATTAAAGTGATTTTTAATTTTGAGAAAGGCAAAAGGAATGAAATTAAATTTGACTCTGCCAGTACTAATGATAGCATTTGAGAAAGAAAATCACCCTCTAATATAATATTATTTTTAGTGTTGGTTTTTATATATACTATATTTGGCACCAAAAATAGCTTTTATTATTGCTATTTTCTCTTTGTTATTCTCTATTCTAGGATCAAAATGCAAGTAGGTACATGTCGTTCAACTTTCTTTCAGTTAACGTTTCCTTCTAACCATAAGAGAAAACCAAAAATTAAGGTTCTTAATGTTGAACAATAATTCTATGGGAGTTGCAAAGTTTCTCTCTCTAAAAATCTCATTCTAAATCTCTCAAGTGATCTAAGTGGGAACATGTTTTCTACATATAGTGGTTGGTAAGGCATTTATTCTTATCAGATTAGGTTTTAAAATTCGAGTCTAGATCAAGTCTCGTAACAAAACGTATTAGCCTTGGATCTCATTGACCTGGCAGGAGCAGTTGACTGCCAAACACTATGGGCAATCGACCGCAGCGTCGTGACTGAAACCTATCATGCGTTTTTAGCTTCTAATGAGTTATTCGATCTACTTGCTTTGAACCGGTTGAATAATTACTATTTTATGTGACCAGGGTGCTTTTCATAGATCCTTAGTTTTAATTCAAACAACCCAACACAGAAGTTATCTAATTGAAACAGTCATATAGATTATCCCATGTCAAATAAAATATTTTTCAAATGATTCAACATGCTTATTTTTGTATTAATTCATGAAATTACTTCAACCAATAAATTAACTTGAATTATTAAATCCAATCAACCAAATTTAAGCCAATATGAAATTAACATAAGTTACCAATTTGTAAAAAAAATATGTCAAATTGTTACAAGAAAATAAGTGAGCTAGTAAAGGGGACCAGATAGACATATATAAATCAAACTTCTATACTAATAAAATAACATCTCTCCTATATATATATATATATATATATATTATAATTATTAATTCTAAAATTATTCCACTAAAAGTTTAGAGCTACAGTCTTGAACTATATATAAATTATGAAACTTCAATAAGTCTTTCATCCATGACATATCATCATGTGTAACATCCCATAAGATATTCATAATCGGCTTAAGGATAAATTCTGTTTTACCTTCTCAATTATATTTATCTTGTGTTCCATTATTTCACCATTGGAATACTTATTATTCATAAATAATACAAATAGTATATCATTCAATTATACATATGTATCCAAATGGTTGAGCGTTCTAGTTTTTCAGTTATAGGATAATGCCGTGGGGTGTCCGCAAAATCCGTTAGTTCATGAGATCTGCCTAATCCAATCCAATTTGAAGGTTTTGAATTGAATTTGAAAAAGTTTGGGATTAACTTCGGATTGAGATTTTCTTAATCCGAAGGTTTTGGATTGGATTCGGATTACGGATCGAGAATTTCCCAATCTGTCTAATCTATAACCTTATATATATATATATATATGTATTTATATATTTTATAGTTTGAATATAATATATTTAAATAAAAATTTTCTTTTTTTATTTCTAGAAAAAAGGGGGAAAACTTTTTCAAATTTTTTTGCCACCATTCTCCCATTGGATCTCCATCCACAATTAGAAGATCTTGAGAGTTATGTATTTGATTCAAATGAATTTGATAATGCAAGATTAATAATTTCAAGTTATAAAAATATATGCTTTCTGATCTTTAAAAACTTATCTTGTTTGTTGCTTTCTATTTTTGTTGCAGAGAAGTCATATGTTACTTCAAATTAAAAAGTTATTGAAGTTACATGCTTTGAAGTTTCAAGTGTTGTTGGTAAATGAACAATAATTTATTTTGAATTTTTTTTGAAGGCTTGATTTTACGTTTTATTGAAACTAGTTTGTTTTAATGATTGGTTGTAAACAAATTTGAATTTATTAGGCTATTTTATATTATGAATCGTTTATTTTAATTTTTTTATGTTAAAAAAATTAGCCTTCAATATTCTTATTTTAAAAGGTCAAATTTAATCTGCTAATCTAGTCTAGAGGTTTTGCATCGGATTGCGGATTGAGATTTTTCTAACCCAAAGGTTTTGGATCGGATTACGAGTTATGATTTTCACAATTTGAAAATTTTGGATTAGATTATGGATTTACCTTAAATCTACAAAATCTATCCGTGAATACCCCTAATAATGTCTATGAAAGAATATCATTAACTCTTCAAAAGAGCTATGAATTCCATATCTATGAAAACGAGTCTAAGTCATTTAAGAGTCATGTTTCTAATGCACCGATATGCCAGCCTTTATTTAGTTCAAAATGTCACATTTTAGTACATCAAAAGATATAAACCAAAAATATAGACTTATTAATTTATTTTAGGATTACGATGTAATACATATGACTGTCCAAAGGAAATTGATTTATTCAAACGGAATTATTAACTAAGAAAGTGTTTGGAAGGGTGGTAGGAACCATTGGTTAGAACCACTTTTACTGTAGCATGTAAGAGCTTTATACTGTAGCAATTTTTTTTTATTATTACTGTAACATGTGAGAGTTTTGTACTATTCATAACTGAGTTTGTAGTGGGAACGGTTCCTATCACTCAGCCCAACAGCCGTTAAATCAATTCAACTTTAGTTTCGATCTAATACATTGTTACTAATAACAATATACCAATGACTTTACACGTACAAGTCATCTCCTATTTATGATGTAGAAAATATAACAATCTTAACATTAAAAAAAGGTCTAACTTTATTCCCTCGATTGTAGACCTTTTATATTTAAACTATTATCTTAAGATTCATGTATTATGCATAACTTATCCATCTTATGCAAGATCTTAAAGGTTTAAAATGACAGTTACAAACTTTTGTTTGTTTATCATACAGTCAACATAAAAACATAAAGAAGACTATATTGATATATGATATACATAATAATTTTTTATTGATCATATGTCTCAAAAATAATTACATTATTTAATCTTTAGAGCACTAAGTCTAATATTACCATGGCCGGAGAAGACATCATCAAAGTCATCTGCGCAAGGGAGATCGATCTCTTCTGAACGCGTTTCTCCACGAGCGCGGTAGTTGGAGAAGACAGCATTAAAGTCAACGAAACAAGGAGAGATTGCAAGGAGATGGCTGGAATCATTGGTAGATTTCGTCAATCTTCACCCTGTCCTCATTTGCGACAAAGACAAGGTCGTGGTGACTAGTCACCTCCAATTTGCAACACGACAACAACTGGCGGCGAATGCTGATGGCCAGTTGATATTGGTTGTCTAAAATATCAACCACGAAGAAGGTATAGTTTGTCTAAAGATAGAGGATGTAAAACTCGATGAGTTTAAAGGTATTTTAGTTTGCATAATTATTTAATTAGAACAGTTGATATAGGTTATCTAATAGGGTATTCGGAATAGTGGTAGAAACCGTTGGTTAGAATTATTTTTACTCTGGCATGTGAGAATTTTACACTGTAGCGATTTTTTTTTTCTTTTTTTTTACTGTAGCATGTGAGAGTTTTATACTGTTTATAATTGAAACAATAGTATGAACCACTTTTGCCAAACAAAAAGTAAGATATGTTATTATTTACTAATTTTGGAAAAAATTTAAGTGGCATAAACGAAATATGCTACTTAGTGTATTTTCTAAAAAGGAAAAAAAAGGTTACAAGGAAACTCCAATTTAACCAGAATAAGAAGGTTTTCAATGGCAAAAACTCAATATATGTGTGTGTGCGTGCGCGTGTAATATATATACTTATTTCACTAATCATAAACAATTAGCAGCTGAAATAGCAATTAAAAATCTAACTGAATGCTTGAACTATATTTAACACTATAATTAATCTGAGAAAAGTTGATCACCTATAATAAAATCATTAAAAGCATCAAGCTTGATGCTCTTTAAGCCGTTAGGACTTAGGTTTACTTACAAGAAGACAAGAACTGGAATTCTTTATTGAGACGAAGGAATACAAAAAATTGAAACCCAACAGATCAAAGGATGTGCCTCATTTTCCTGTCAGTTAGACCAAATTCCCACTCGATCATTGCCCTAACCTCACATTTCCCTGCTCTTTAAAGATGACTCGCAGCAGTAACTAACAATGCATCCAACCAATTACAACAACCCCACAATAACTGACACATAAAGTATTCTCTGCCAACCCAAATAACCAACCCAAATTCCAACACTCTGCTGATGTTGCAACCGCCAAAGTAACTGACACCAAACTAACCCCCTGTTTGGCATAGTGGTGGAAATCATGGTTTTCACTACAAAGTCAGTTATAAACAGTATAAAACTCTCATATACTACAGTAAAAGTGGTTCTAACCAACGGTTCCCACCACCTTTCAAACACTAACTCTTTGCTAACCCTAAGTAACCAACAATGTACACAACACTTTCCTTTAAGAACACTAAAGTCTTCTTAGTCCCTCTAGCATGGGTAAAACAGACTGCGTATATACCATCTATACGGTTTTTTTGGCCTTAATAAGTGTTTGACAAATGAAATTAAACTTAAGAAATGAGTTTAAGCATTGTAGTATATGAGAACTTTACCATATAGCATATTTTTGCTTTATACTGTAGCATATGAGAGTTTTATATTGTAGAGGGTTCAAACTTAAGAGTTTGAACTCAATTGCCAAACACAAGGTTAGTTAGCTCGCTTTCTTCCTTCAAAAGAAATTAGCTCGCTTTTCTTTTGTTCAAAGAGATGAGGAAAATGAGCAAAAGCTCCCTAAAAGGAGGAAGGGAAAGGGAAGACTTTTAGTTAGCTCAAACAGACAGAATAGACAAAAGTAGACAAAAAGAAGGGCACAAAAATATTATATGGAAGTGATTTGACAAAGCTAAGGGCTTAAAGTTTGGCTAATTTATTCTCCACAAAGGATGTTGGTATACAAATCATTCACACCCCTCTCTTACCCCTTACTCCATTTGCTTTCTTACTTCTCCCTGACAAAACAAATATAGAAAGAAGTAGTAGCTATTCTGGAAGAACATGACATGATCAATTTGCTGTTCAACTCATGCACATTACCTGCAAAAAAGAAGGTAAAATGACAACATTAATCAAGAAGCATAGTTAGTTTACAGTAACATGATCATTCGGATGAATTTCACAAAATTACAGCAAACACCTAAGTAAAATGATTCTCGAAGGCGCGCTTTGAATCTACCTATCTTTGTTTTTTGTATCGATGATCAATATTTTATTGAAATCCTCACAATAAGAAAAGTACATTTTCGTATTCAACATAGGTATTCCAGTGAAATGAGAAGGCAAACATACATGGCATTGCAGAAATATGGTATCACAAAATTATAGAAAAGATAGGATCACTGAATTCAAGCTGGAACCGCTACAGGCCTTTTGGCGGTTTTGATTCCTCTGATGGCTGCAACAAGAAAATAAATTGACCATTTAACTCGTGTAGATAGCAGAAATAGATTTTTTTTTTTTTTTTGGAAAATGAAAAATTTTTTGGATGCTATACAAAAATTTTTTGGATGCTATACCTTCAGCATAATCTTTGGCTCGAAAGACAGCAGAACCAGCAACAATAGCATTGGCTCCAGCCTCAATCACCTGCCAACATACGAGAAACACAAATTTAGAATTGTAAATGTAACCTAAGGATGTTCTCTTATTAGACTAATTCTAGCAATTGTTATGGTTCAGTTAGAAAATATTCTCATCCCGCCTTTTTTTTCCTCCTCATTATAGTTCAGTTTGTATGTCATGAACAACAAAAAACCATAACAGAAAATAGGATTCTGGTAGCTGTTCCAAGTGAGTTTATGATTGTCTCGCTTTGGTTTTAGCAAGTAATTCAGCTCAAGCATTGTCATTTTTTTTTGCTATATATACTCCTATATGTGTGTCCAGACAGAAATATGGGGAGAATAGAGTTTTAGTCCTTGTGCTTAAAGCGAAACAGAAGTGCACAGAATAAAACACTGAGCGTTATTTGGGTTTCTTTCTGCTTTTTCTCCCAAACGGATCAAACAACAGCTATCCACAGACCTTATATGCATTTGATGGACCTACTCCACCATCAACTTCAATCCATGGATTCACTCCCTGCAATAACACAATAAAAAGACGTGACAACATCTCTTTCAGTCGATAAGAGACCAACGAATTGAAATACAAAAAAAGCAAAAGTTCCATATTGGCTGAAAATTATACCTTCTCAGCGCACAATCTTCTTAAGTCGGAAATTTTCTTGACTTGGCTCTCAATAAAGCTCTGTCCACCGAAGCCGGGGTTTACAGACATGATCAAGACCAAATCAACAACTGCAACGATAGAAATAAGTTATTCAACTTCACTTCGTCCGGACAGTTTAAGATATTCTGTTACTAGTCATGATGTTTGCCTTCTCATATGTCCATGCCAAAAACTTAAAAGTGCCATCTTCCTTATTTTACTAGGTCACGTGAATTGTACTCCAACCACTTTATGAATCAGTGGAAATGCATTCTATTGTTCTTGGGTGGAGGCTCTCCTTTTGTATGGATGATTTTTTTCAGTAAATTATTCCCTTTTCCAGGAAAAGCTAAATGAATCATTGACTCACTGTTATTCCATATCATCAACAACTAAATTTAACCCTTCAGAAGTCACGAGGTCTTACCATCAAGAACGCATTCTATTGTACTTAGAGGGGTGGCTGGGTTTAGGACGACTCCAGCTTTAGCTCCCAGACTTTTTATCTGAAAAATAGAAAAATTAAATACTGTTGTCAGGTGTGAATGAAGAGTAGCACCCAACAAAGGAATCCTCAAATAAGAACACGCCATATTCAAAAATGTTTCAAAATTCAGGAACAGCTATAGCAGGCAAGTGTATTACAAAGCCATTAACTATTTCCCCTGTACAAGCATTATTATATCTCACATACAACTAAACAAAACGTCATCTTTCCAGTGTTATAGTAGATGCTTAATAACATGCCTCAACCTTTTCATCTACAACATTCCTGGAATTTATTTGCTGCAATGAAAGGCCAATATTTACAGATACAACTTCCAAAGTTTACTCACAAGGTCACACTGTCCATACAAGGGAAAATGCTTAAGAATGAAAAGCCGGTGATATAGAGTCACACAGAAGAAAACTATAGCTTGTTTTAACCATCTCTCAACATAATTTTGTGCTCTTATTGCAAACCAATGTCAGAAACAAAGACTCAAATCCGCATTAATATGAAAATATTGCTATGATGAGGTCCTATCTTAGATACAAATATTCTGGCATCCCATCTTATACCTGTGAAGTCTTCCGTAAAAAATAATAATAATTGCAATCTAACTTCACTGAAAATATCTCAAGGAGCAAGATAAAATCTTACTTGGTTAAGAGTACGGTGCAAATGGATGGTAGAAGATTGCTCACAGTGAACACTGACTATGTCAGCCCCAGCTTTGATGAAGTCCGGCACTCGCTGCTCTGGTTCCACGATCATCTGCACTTCAAAACAAAATTAGAAAAGGTTTGTTTTCACGTTCAAGATTATCGCAATCGCTCCAAAAACATAAAGACAGAAATAATACCAAATGCACATCCAAAGGAAGGTCAGTCACGGGGCGCAAAGCATCAACCACGAGGGGTCCAATGGTAATGTTTGGGACAAAGCGGCCATCCATGACATCAACATGGATCCAATCACACCCAGCCACCTCAACTGCTTTCACCTATATAAAGTTAAAAGGGTCAAACTGTAACATCCATGAAATTCAACAGTAAAATGCAACTAAAATCATCACATCTTCTGATTGTATCAAACTAAAATTGCTAATTGCTGTAATTGATAAAATTTGGATAAAATATAACAGAGATACCTGCTCTCCCAACTTTGCAAAGTTAGCAGATAAAATAGAAGGAGAAACAATGATGTCACTTTTTGAGTACTTATCAACCCGAGCTGTAGCCTTCACTGTAGTCCTAAATGTTCTCCTAAAACCACACAATAGAAGGGGTAAAAAACACTCATCAGAACTCAATTTGAGAGGATAATACTTCGGAAGCTTTCCTTGACTACATACTGGTTGCCACAAAAGATATTGGATGATCAAAGGGTTTTGTGCAAGTATATAAAATCTTCTTAATGAAGAAAAAGGGTAAACATTTTTGGAAAAATTATAAAAAGTGCATAGCATCAAGTCAGAGGCCACTAAAAGTGCAAGTAGCCTTGCCAATAAAGTCTATTGAAATGTCAAGTTTTGGAATTGAATTCTATCTTCACCAAGGTGAGGATGGAGAGGTTGAAGACTACTAAGTCCCTTTTTTCCCCCTAAAAGAAAAAGGGGGTGATAGGGATAGAGATGGCTCATCCCAGATAATCTCTGGGCGGGAGTGCATCCCTGCATGGCATATGGATCCCTCACGTTTCCAATATAACTAGCCAAAGCGATAGGACTGACTGAAATCCAAGACTGTATCGAGGAGAACAAGCAACCTAACCACCCCAGACAATTGAAAGCCAAGTTCTATGGTTTAGTTCGCCTTTAGTTGTTTTTCTCTTTAGTCATCGATTAACTTATCTTACTCGGATGAAAACTTGTAAATCTTCCAGTGCATAAGAACATAACAACACATTCACTCAAATAGTTTCACAACAAAAGATTAATCCATCTGTCGAAACGTGTCGGATTCATTGATTGTTCTTCAAAAGCACACATCGTTGCGGTTATAACAATACAATTTTCCTGATTAAACCACACAAATCACCCAAGGAATTAAACTTCTTCAGACACAAAATGAACAAAATTCCTGCATTACACAACATTTCCGAACTGGGTTTTCCAGGTAACACACAAATTCCCATTCCAGGACCTCAAAGTGAACATATAACGAAAACCCAGACGAAATTCAGCGGGGAAAATTGCACTAAACGAGGAAAAATAGTACCTTGTGAAGGTAAACGAAGTGGGCTGAGAAAGAGCTTGTCTTTGACGCTTAAGACCCCCACCAAGTCCATTAATTTGGGACTGAAGAGTCGACGAACACAATGAAGTAGTTGACATCTTTTTGCCTTCAAATCTCTCTCTCCCGGGGCTTATTAACGTTCAGGTGATAAAAGTTTGGTGCTTTATCTGTTCTTTCTTTCCTTCTTCGCCTTACCAAACGAAGCTTTCAACACAAAGAAGAAATTCGGAGAAACTAAGGGGAAATTTTGTGGACGCGACACGTGGCGCCTCGGTTGTGTTGGCGGGGATTTGCTTATCTCAAATGGTTGGTGCTTGGCGGGTGCTCTCCTCTATGTTTGCTGAACGCTGACTCGCAAGCGTGTGGAGAGGTTAGGATGATGATTTGCCTCTCCAACGTCGCTGATAACTGAATTGACTTCTAGACGTAAGGGAGAGAGGAGAGAGGAGAGAGAGAGATTGGGATTGCTTTTCGGATATAACTCCGTTATTTATAGCAAGCTTTAGTTTAATATATAATTTTTTGTTAGACTGTATTTTATTATTTTATTAATAATAGAGTTATAATTTTATAATATTAAATGAAATTATTTTAGTTTTAATTATTTTTGTAATTTATTTTTTTGTTTTTTTAAAACATAATTGTATCTTATAATGTTAAATAGAATTGTTTAAGTTTTAATTATTTTTATAATTTATCTTTTTGTTTTTTTAAAACATAATGGTATCTTTTGGATTTTAAAAAGTATGCTTCAACATCCATCACGATCTTTTTAGACAAAAAAGATGATAATAAAACAAAAATATTCTTAATTATATCAAATTTATTTTTAAAATATATCTTTTTCTTGAGAAAATTTTTTAACAATATTTTAATATTTAAAAAAAACTATAAAACTTAAGATATTTTAAAAAAATTGATTTTTTTAGGATTTTTTATTTTTTAAATCTATAAAATATTTTTTAAT